>RJWT010037523.1:0-13042 GCA_004365215.1 Cuniculus paca | reverse complement strand
ATATATTACTTCACAGTTCACGTGGGTCAGAGTTCTGGGCACAGCTTTGCTGGGTCCTCTGCAAGGCTTTTACCAAGGTTGGGCTGGTTTCTCACCTGGGACCACATCGGCATTCTTGTGGCTGTCGGCAGCACTCAGTTCCTGGCAGGCTACCACACTAAGGGCCTAAGTTTTCTGGTGGCTTTGACCCAGAGGCCACCCTCAGCTCTGTGCCACGTGGGCAGCACCCAGTGTGGTGGCTTGCTGTACAAGACAGCAAGGAGAGTGTGGGAGCAAGGCAGGCATTACCATTTATGAAATGTGCTCCCGTACAGGTAAGCACCTACAGATCATCACCATTGCTGTAGTCTGTTGATCAGAAGCAAGCTACACATTGTGCCCATTCTTGGGGCAGAGAGTATGAAAGGGCATGGATACCAGGAGATACTACGTTCACAGTGCTGGAATCTGGCTGCAATAGTATTCAATAATTCTGTGATTTATTCTGTGATTCTTGGAAGAACTAATTCTGCTATTCATTATTTCTGCTGACATGGTGGATTCTTTTCTTGTGTGTTTTGTAATTTTTAATTGTGAAATCTTTGGTGGAATTCTCATCTATGTTTATTCTACTAGGTACATTTTTAATGCTAATTTCTTATCTTAGGTACGAAATAAGATAAATATAAATTTAAACGCCAAACTCACATGAGGGGAAACTCATCGTTACAAATTCTTAGTCAGTGTATTTTCTTTTACATAGTGTCCAGGCCAAGACATGCAAGCTTCTTTTTCATCTCATAGATTCGGAGGGTGTGAGGCAGAGGGATCACAAATTCAAGGCCAGCCTGGGCAACTTAGTGACTTAGCAAGACCCTGTCTCAAAGTTTAAAAAGCAAAATAAAACAAAACCTTAAATAATTAATTTTCAAAAGGGGTAGGGATGTAGCTCAGTGTGTATGCCCAGGTTCAATTCCCAGTACTACAAATATAAAAATAAAAATAAAGAAAGTTGCTTTCTTGCTTTCCTCATAATGAGTATAGCTATTAAACAAGAACATGACTGCTTCTTCCAGAGACTTCCTTTTCCGTTATTTTGGCAGCCTAGATTACTTGAAAATTCTTCCTCTATAAAATTTCTAGAGATAATGGATAAAATATAATAAATACCCTTCAAATATATGACCGAGATAGTAAGAAAACCCCCAAGGGCCAGAGTTAAGGAGTGTACTGAAAACCAGTGTGATAAGCCTGAGCTGATAATGGACCACCATGGTGAAGGGGAGATCAAAAGCCTTCGGGTACAGGATGCCTGGCCATGGATCTTCATGAGGTAAAAAAGCTACACTGAAATCCTCACATTGCCAAGCTCCTTGTAGAACTATAAACAAACTGAAGTGTGGAGTGGGAAGAATTTTTTAATAAATTAAAATATAACATTTTAACATTAAATCTAAAAATATATTTTCCCCACTGTATTTTACTTTGCATAGAACTCATAGTAAGCATATGAGATAATTTTATTTTCATTTTAAATAGATAAAAGGAAACTAGTTCTTTCACATGTTAATCTTGTCAGCATTAAGTAGCTAAGAGACAAAACTAAAACTCGGTCTTGAGATTAAAAAAAAGCCTTACTTCAGTGTAGAACTTTGCCTCCATTACTATATAAAGTTCTCATGTCTACCTCATAGGACTTTTATAAGGATCACAGAGGATAATGTATGTTGAAATATTTGGTAGGACAGTACAGAGCACTTGATGGAATAAATAAATGTTATTACTACTGTCATTACTCAAGGGTCTGTCAGTTACCTGGATAACGGAAGGAAAATCGAAACTTGAAGAAAATAGAATGGAAGAACCACAGCTCCTTAATCAATAGCTATTCATTTAACCAATATTAGTGCCTCTTCTCAGTTTCAAAATAGAATTTAAGCAGAGATATACTGCATAGAATCACAACCTTTTAAGAATCTCTTGCACAATATTCAGTTAATCTTTTATTAATTAACATTCTCTGAGAAACTACTATATGCCAAGTAATGTCCCGCGTGAGGATGATTAAGACAAAGTTCTTGGTTTAAAGAGCTCCCTGTAAAGAGGGAGAATTACTGAAGTGCTTCAGTAGTGATTGAAACAAACAAAATCTAGACAATAGCATTTTAATGGAAGATGGAGTAAGTTCTTCCTTTACAAGCAGATAATCATTGGTGACTTTGTCATCAACTTCTTTTAAGTGTCTGTGTAAGTGAGAGGGAACTATTTTCTTTTCCTTACTTTTTTTTTATTATGAGCAAGATATATTTATTGAGAGACAGAAAGCTTCTGTCTGAGAGAGAGACAGAGGGGGTCCCGAGTGGGTTGCTCTTTTTTCCTTACTTTTGAGCCAAAAGCTGTTCTTCTTTAGTCTTATTCGTGCCTTGTGAAGCAACACAAAATAAATCTTTGTTTTGATGACAACCTCTCAAACAAAATAAGATACTATTTTATTCATATTAATCACTTCAGACCAAATTTGAAATCTTTCCAGTATTTTCAACCATAGCTAACTGAAATCTTGATTTAGAAGTGCCATTCCTGACATCTCCACTCAGTGACTTGATGGCTTGAAAACACTCCCTGAACCTATGCTGTGGTGAGACTCTTGTTTCTACTCACATAGTTCCCTACAGAGAAGTTGCTTTCTGGCTTCCATCAGATAAGTCAGTCCAAGTGCCTGCTCCAGGTTCTATAGTACTGTTAGTTGTGTGTTTGCAAAATTTCATGAAAGAAAAAGGGAAACACAAGATACGAGCCAATAAATATCTCTAGACCTGTATCATGCATTGGTGCTTTGGGGAAGCCATAATTTTTAATGCAATAGTAATGCAGAATTGAATTAATTAATACATTCATTCAGCAGCTGTTTACTACTGTCTTCATTCTCTGTGACCTCAAGTCATCTCTTTCCTGTTGGGTGATCTGAGACCCAGTGCAGATCCAAATGATGTTCGGGTTGTTCAGTGTAGTCCTGCCTGAGAGTTCTCCAACTATGTCAGTGTCTTTGCTCCTGCTCCTATTTCTATCACAACAGATGTGGACAATTGGTATAAACTGGACAGCAGTGAGACAAGCAATTATGAGTACCTATTTCCTCAGCCTAAAATCTTTTGTTGATAATTTAATTTATTGAATATCTACTTCATACTAGGCCCCAACCTGACTTAGTCACTTTCTCATTGCTAAGATGCAAGACCTGATACATACAACTTAAAAGAGGAGAGCTTTAAGAAGAGAGGCTTATTTTGGCTCATAGTTACAGTCCATGGTCAGCTGGGTCCAAAACAGAGACAGCATGGTGAAGAAAGCTGCTCATGTCATGGTGGCCAGGAAGCAGAGACAGAAGGAGATACACTCTTCTGGGTCACCACTCCTGTGACCCACCTCTTCTGACCAGATCTTGCCTCCTCACAACAAACCATCTGTACCGCCTCCATAAATCAGTTATCTTCCACAAGCCCTGCCTATGAGGCCCAGCATGGTAGGGCACACCTGTAATCTCAGCACTCAGGATGCTAAGGCAGGAAGATTGCTGCAAGTTCAAGGCCAGCCTGGACTACATATTGAGACTCTGTCTCAAAACAAAAACAAAAGCGAAATCCTTGCCTATGAGCACATGAGGCCTTTAGGAGACATTTTCCATCCAAACCATAACAGAACATGTTGGTGAAAAAAAGCACACACAAGTGCTGCCCTCCCAAAAGTTCTTTCTAT
The DNA here is from genome assembly GCA_004365215.1 of Cuniculus paca. NCBI lineage: Eukaryota > Metazoa > Chordata > Mammalia > Rodentia > Cuniculidae > Cuniculus > Cuniculus paca. Next base: position 9,307 of record RJWT010037523.1, on the reverse strand, counting down.
CAAAGGTTGTCACTGTGCTTTAGTTTGCCCACTTTTCCAGAAAACCCTAGAAGGATCAGAAAAAAAGATCAGAAAAGACCATTCAGCCTTTTTCCCTTAAAATCTGCATTGTCTTGAACAATATTTTTCAATTATGTCTGAGCTAAATTTAGGCAACCAAAACCTTGGATATTACCACAAACGCATTCGAAAGATACTTTTTATGGCATAAGAGGGGTGGCATAGAAGATTTTTTCCCTCATAATTAGCTTAGTTTTTTCTTGCTCATTGTCATCCATTATCTTAATTGTTTGACTCTTCTCTCTAGTTCGCATTTACAGAAATGAAATACTTCAGGGTGGTCCCGATAGCTTAAAGTGTTACAAGCTAAGTGTTCCTTCCCCAAGTGATGGTGTATTTTCAGGTGTACTAACAGAGCTTGCTGTTTCTTTAGTCAGCGTGACATTAAGAGTTAATCTGTGTTTCCTAAAAGATGAAGGGCGTGAGTTAGGGGTAAAGTTGGTTGGTGATTGAATGTGGAAAATCATGAATCTCTTTATAGCTTTATGGTAAATGTCAGTGTCTTCAGAAATTAGGCTGTTTCTTGAGTGCTAAGCCATTACTATTCAAGCTTTGTTACATTATTTGTTTTTGTTACCAGAGAGATGGTGTCCCAAGTAGCTGTCAGGCTTGGATTCCTAAACACTATGAATCACTGAGCACAGAATCAGCAGGATTCTTGTCTTGTGTCCCACTCTGTTGTGTTAGTAAAGGGGATTCAGGAAGAATGTGCTCAGCAGCCAGCCTTCTGGCTTACAGTTACCCATTCATTCCTGTTCCTGTTCCTATTCCTATTCCTATTCCTATTCCTATTCCTATTCCTATTCCTATTCCTATTCCTATTCCTACTCCTATTCCTATTTTTATTCCTATTTCTGTTCCTATTCCTATTCCTATTCTTATTCCTGGTGGTCAGACCAGCTACTCACTTAAGTGTGAAAATTCTGAATACTGTAGGATTAATGGACCAGGGAAGGATCCAAAGATTCTCTTATTTCCAGAAAGGCCAACACCTAACTTCTCTGATCCATAATTATTATATATGACATTTAGTTCATGTTTACCATTTTAGATTCTGTGGTAATAACTTTATATGGATAATTTAACTCTTGACAATCCTAACAGATTGGTATTGGTATTATCCCCATTCTGTAGATTTAGAAACTACTTTCCTAGTTCATTTAGCAATTGGTGAACTTGGAGTTAGAATCTTGTGTTCTGACTCCAAGCCTTATACTCTTAATTTATAAGCTGTTGCTTCCTTATAATTGTCTCTATAAAATGATTATCTTTTAATCACCTTGTTTAATCTTTCACTTTAATATTTAAAATATCTTTATGAACATTATATGAAAATTACACTTTAATATTTTTCCCCACCAGACTTGTGAATTCATTAAGACAGTCTGCTTTTTCTGCTTTGTATGTTCTGAACTGAAGATGGCCTAAGGTGCTTCAGTAGTTGTTGAATAAATGAATGAACTCATTAGCTTGCTTATAGTCCTACCAACATGTTATAAATATAATTACAGTTAATCATTGATTATCTGGATGTAATCGCCCACCAGATATTTTTCAACATCTGTGCGTGTGTTAAAACATTTTAATGATCTTTCATATTCCATCACCTGTGTTCAACAATTATCAACATTCAGTCTTTCCAGACATACTGTATTTATAATCCCCAAGTTTGCTCTTAATAAAGAGCTCTTAATAAATTATACTAGACCGAAATCTCTTTGCCTCTTATGTCACCCAAGAAACCTAAAAAATAAGGCTTGTTAAAACACAAACTATGAAACCAGTGTGTAATAACTCAGAACAGATATGAGCACTTGTCTAGAGACAGAGCAGCTTCGCAGGCCTGGCAGATTTGTGTAAAGGTAGCAGCACATATAAAGGAGGGCTGCTCCAGTCAGGGGAGGGGTTGCTTGGAGACCCTTATCTTCCACCTTCAGGATTTTCTCCGAAAGTTTGGAGACTGTTTATGAATGCTTTTTGTGCACACCACCTCGCTCCAGAGCTATCAGGTTCTACACAGTTTGTTTACTGTGAATTTGAGGAAGAGGCTTATGAACAAGAGGGGTCGCTTTCCAAGCTATGTGCCAGTTAACATCAGCATCCAGCCTGATGGCTGGCTTTCTCATTGTTATTACTGTTGTTCCAGTTTCTTGTACCAGTCTCATTTGCTTTGTTAGCATGGATTAGCATCCCTGATAGGCATTTTTTAAAAACAAAATATGTTAATATAATCATGCTATTTTCATTGACTTATTCTGTGTTCACTAATATCCGAAAATTGTGTATTAATAGAGGCTAAATAATTGCATTAGTTTAATGTATTTTGGTTTGTTGAAGAGTTTTAAAAAATGAACAAAAATTGATAAGATGAAGTCCTTATTTGCTTCTTATGTTGCCTTAGACTGCTTAGTAATAATTTTTCTTTATGTGCTTGTCTATTTTATTCCATCATGTATTTAATTGATTTTGCTTAAAATGTCTTGAGCAGTGGCCCAAATCAGTCTGACAAACATAGACTCTTTTGTCCCCTGAGTTTATGGTTTGCTTTTGGCTTCGCTTAACACATTCTGTTTTCCCCTGCTGATTTTTCATTTCATCCAAAATGATTCAAGTTTGTTTTATCCTTTTATCCTATTGGCATTATCTTAGGTTCTTTTGCTTTGACTTCTTAGTAGGGTCTGAGAAACTGCCAGAACTTTTCTATTTGATTGTCATCACACTATCTTTTTTGTGCACTATCTTTTCTCGTGTTGATCTCTGCAGTAGTTTACCTTTCAGTATTAGGATGTTGCAATCCCTACCTCCCATTTTTAAGATTCCTAATTGAAAAACCCAGGGTCCTTCACATGAAAATCCATTTGTGCAAAGCTCCATCTGTAATTTATTCCCTCTCGGCATAGCTCCTCAGTAATGTTTTTGAGAGCTCCTAGTGGGATATGAGAGGTCATTAAAACTCATCATTTTTTCCTCCTTTTGCAGGAAAAAAAAGCTGGATTGCTTGAACTTGCTCATTATTTTCTTTTTCTGCCTCATATGAACTCAGATAATAATGTTCTGTGCCTGTCAGAGCTATGAATGGTGACGAAAATATGAAAACAGATTTTTTTTCCCCTGAAGTAAATATTTTGTGATTTCTGAAAGTATCCTGTATCAGGGTGCTTATATTCCTTTTATAAATACTTTTGTTGCCTTTAACTTTTTGAAGCGTAGTTTCACATTCTTGTTTGTATAAATTCCAAGGGTGAGGTTACTGAGCCCAGTTGAGAAGATCCCATGTCACTTTGCTATTTGCCATCAAGTACAGAAATATGGCTTTTTGTTGTTACAGTTTAGTGGACATCTGCTATGTTGTGTTTAAGATCATTTGTGAAGTTATTTGGGTATTTTTTAGGTCCAGACACTGAATCAAGACCCATTAGTACCACTTTTATTTCTTCTTTAAGGCTATTCCTTCTACTTTCTCATGACAACAAGTTAACAGATATTTCCCACTAAATTTTTATCTCTTTTGAGTTACTTATCAGACTGAAGTTAAATTTACTTTTCGGACCGAAGTGTAGCTTCATTCTTTTCTAAATAAACATAGTTCAGAATGTAAACAGACAAATTTAAAGAAAGGCTTGATGACCCTCTTTTTGTAGTCTAGCTTTACTCTAACAATTAAAAGGGATTTTACTGTATCCGTATTTTAAAAAATGTATACCAGTTAAACAAAGTATGTAAGCGAACTGTGTTATAAATCGGCATGTTCTGGTGTGAATTGGTATCATCTGGTATGTGGCATTACCTCCAGTAAATATTTGAATGCTGACTTCTGGGTGTAAATATTGTCACTATGGGTGACTTCACCAAATGCAGAGTTAGAGAGACACATTCACTAGTCCACCGTTGTACAGTATTTGCACCACACAGTATCACAGAGGTAAATAACCTCGAGGGCATGGATAATAAGAAAACTGCAGACTCGATAGCAATGATTTTTGGGAATTCATTATCTTGATTTTTCTTTAATTTTTCTTTTATATTGATTTCATTTTATTAGCATATGTTTGCAGTACAGAAAAGTGATACTTACTTTGGGGAAAAGGAGCACACATACAACAGGTCTTGATCATTTTAAATTTCTTTTTCTTTTTTTTTTTTTAAAGAAAATAGGACAAAACAGAACGAAAAAAGTGAAAGAAAACAGAATAGAGTCAAACATAATATAGCATTTCAAAGCAGAGCACTGCAAGCTATACAGGTTTTCAAAACATCATTTTAAATTTCTTTAAGTACCTCTCCCCTAACTCTTCCCTCTCACTTACCTGCCCGGACTCCCTTCCCCATCTCCAAGAGTCTGCCTTCTTGTTTCCTACCATCTCTCTTTCATTTTATTCATTTATTATATTTTAGGTTTCTCATATAAGAGAAACCATGTGATATTTAACTTTCTGTGTCTGGCTTATTTTGCTTAGCATGATTGCCTCACGTTCCATCTACTTTCCTGAAAATGGCATGTAATGTAACTTTTGATAATGACTGAATTTAACAACTCAGAAAATTCCTGAAAATGTGTGAATTGGCTCTTGTGAGCTCACATACCACTGCTTATATTGGAAAAAGAGAGACCACAAGAGAAGGATCACCTTGATTCTCTCCATTTTAAATTTCCTTAGAGGTGGAGACCCTTATCTTCCACCTTCAGGATTTTCTCCGAAAGTTTAGAGACTGTTTATGAATGCTTTTTGTGCACACCATCTCGCTCCAGAGCTATCAGGTTCTACACAGTTTGTTTACTGTGAATTTGACGAAGAGGCTTATGAAAAACTTGTATATTTCTGTAGTGGAAGGATTTTTCTTCTTTTGTCTTTCTGTGTGTGAAGTAGTGTTATCTCTTTTGTGGGGTTTCTCCCTCAGAGGCTAGCAGATGTTTGTTGGTACAACCCTGTCAGTCCATCAGGCAGAGCCCCAGAGCTACCTGCTCATAAGTAGAAGGAAACAGCAGTGGTAGACTGCTTTTTATTTCCGACACAGCCTTGGTGGGTATCTTAGAAAATTGCTAGAAGAATGTGAAAGATGCATACTAAGAGGCCTTTTATTGCCTTTTATCAGTGTAGTCAAGAAATCGGTCTAAGAAACACAAATTTGTTGATAACACAAAATGCTGAATAAATGCTTTCTTCTAATCTTCGGACTACTTTAACAAGCTATGTTGAAAAATGTACTGTTTAAGGTAATGTTAATTAACATATAATAATTTTACATATTGGCAGAGTACGATGTGATGATTTGATACGTGTTCACCCTGTGTGATAAACAAATTGGGGTAATTAACATATTCATCATCTCATGCATTTGCTGTTTCTTTGTGGTGAGACCATTTTTATTTTTTTTTGTTTATTTATTTTTTGCGGCACCAGGGATTGAACTCATGACCTTGCACTTGCCAGGCAGGCACTTAGGCCACTGAGCCAAATCCCCAGCCCTTGTCGTTTTGAGACAGGGTCTCAATATGCCATTCAGGCTGGCCTTGAGCTCACTTTGTAGCCCAGGCTGGTCTTGAACTCACAACGATCCTCCTGTCTCAGCCTCCCGAGTGCTGGGATTACAGGCGTGAGCCACCATGCCCGGTTAAGATAATTTTTAAAAATCTACTTTTTTTTTTTTAAATCTTTTTGAGACAAGGTCTCATTATGCAGTTCAGGCTGGCCTTGGGCTCACTTTGTAGCCCAGGCTGATCTTGAACTTGCAACTCCTGCCTCAGCCTCCCAAGTGCTGGGATTAACGGGAGTGTGCCACCATGCCCGGCTAAAAACCTACTTTTTAAGTGGCCTCAATTTTAGTTAACCTGATAAAATGATCTGTTGGATAATCCTATACACTAGCATTAAGGTTCACAGCATGCAGGTCTTGACACATCTTATTCTTAGTGTAACAAAAAATATGTTTTAAGTCATAGAGTTCCAAAGTTTTACATTTCCCTTTTTTACTTCCAGTCCTGGCCTGGTGGTGACAGCAAAGCATCATGCAATCAGTGTTACCAAGCAGTCACAGTAAGATACATACACATGATCATTAAAATGAATACATCAAAAGGAAATATGTGAAACTGTTCCATTAACATAACTAACAGTTGAAATGTAACATAACAAATCAACACATGTGCTACACATTTGGAATTACTCTTGACTTGGCCTTTTAAGGCTGCACAGAAACTGGGGACACATGTGTCAAGCTGCAGCCCATCAAAGGGACCCTACTTGGGGGAAGATTCCTTCCTGAGATTATGCTCACCTTTGGCACAGCGAGGAAACCCTTCTGGGTATCCTACAGCATAAGCCCACAGCACAATGATTGGAATTTAATCCTGTGGTTGTCTTCATTTAGTCTGGTGCAAAGAAAACTCCAAATGCTCAGACAGTTGTGAAAAATATTTCAATTTTTTTTGCCTTTATATTGTTAAAAACAAGACTACATTGAATAAACCTATGCTTCTTATTTCTCATGTGTATTTATCTAGGCTTCATGTCCCAATAAGAAAACATTAACATGGTAAAAATACACTTTGTATGCATTGTGATATATTTAAAAGGTGATTGAGATCTGCTTGTACCTCATAAAATTCTCATTAATACGTACTTTCAGAAAGATTTTGAAATCTGTTAATTGATAGTGCTGCAATCTTGCATGCAAAATATCATAGCATTGGGAAAAAAATACAAATCATAAACTGGGCTTGTTGGCATGTGCCTGTCTTCCCAACATTCTGGAAGGCTGAGGCAGGAGGATTGCAAGTTCGAGTCCATTTTGGGCAACTTAGCAAGACCCCATCTCAACATTAAAATTTTTTTTATAGGGGTGGAGGGCTGTGTGCAAAGGCTCAATATCAGGGGAAAAAATTGCAATGGCAAATGTATGGTAAATGTCATATTTTAACTTATTTGACTCATTTCCTGTGTAGTACAATGCAGTTATTATGCATAGGATATTATCTCTCATTAGTAAAGCACCTGAGATGTCCTTGAAGAGGCACACATAGAAACAATCTTTCACTATAATGCCAACAGGCTAATGTGTATTAAAAACAATTTAAATTAATATTGCTCTTCATTTAATGCCCACTGGAAAATATTTATTAAAACACTGTTTTTCTCTTCAACCCTCTTTTTATTATCTTTGATCTTCAGTTCTTCAAATTTGTTTCTCCATTCTCTCTTTTTCTCCCTCTGTCCCTCTCTCTCCCTCTCCCTCTTTCTAATATTTAACTCTTCCTCCTGTCTCCATGGTATCCATCCTACATCTTTTTTTCTTCCTAGTTTTATTAGCCATCAGATAGTCTTCAGAGTTTAAACAAGAAAATGAACTCCCAGGCTTTCAGGACTGTAAAAGAGGCCTTGCTTTCCTCTCCTTATTTGATGCAGTTGCCAAGAAAGTGAGTCACAGGCACAGGTGTAGAGAGGTGCAGGGCAGGCCGCCCAGGGTGCATTTCCTGATTACATAACCTTTGAGTGTCTCCAGGAGAGGTGGCGTTCAGAGCCGGGCTGTGCGCTGTGCCAGGCAGTCTGATCACAGACAGGCAATGCTTGTATCCCTTCTCAAAAACTTTCCTGCTGGGCTGTTAAAGCTTCGTAGGGTAATGTTTAAATTGGAATCAAGTCGGCCACAGCTGCGTGTGAGTGAATCTCTGCCTCGCTGTGAATCAGAGTGGCTGACTGGAACATGAAGGGAGCATTTTCCCTCCAACAGGAGCTACTTTGTTATTTACTCTGTGGCCAGAAAGGAAGAGCTGGGTGGTCAACAAAGCAGCAAAAGACCTAGGATACTGAAACAATGTTTTTAACTCAAAATTAGACTGTTATCCAGATAGCATATGATCCTTCTGTTTCATCACAAATGGTTTACATTTACTTAACATGCTTTTTATCATCTTCATAAATATTTTAAAAATTTAAAGGTGTTGTTTAGTATATATATATATATATATATATATATATATGCGCATCTCTTTTGGTTATACGTACTCAGTTATTTTCATATACTGCTTCTTGACTGTTAGAAAAACATATCCAGATTTTAATGCCACAAGTCAGTTAAATTTACTATGTAGCCTAATAAAAGATTGACAACTGAATTCTGTTTTCTTGTACTGTCTTAACTGCTTTTGTTCCTACCACTCTGGGGAGTGCAGAGGAACAGAGATTCAGCATCAGTGGAAAATATTAGATGCGTATAACATAAGCTTCAGATGCCAAGGGATGGGTGACCTGTCAAGCCCCCTTCGAACACTTTTGGTTCTGTGATTTTATAATAATAGGGGTAAAGAACTGGGACTGTGAGGGGGAATATATTTCTCTTAAGGATTATGCTGGTTATCATAGTGGGAGTTGATACTTAATCAAAGAGAATTCATTTAGGTAATAATGGACAGTATTCTGACACTGGCTGTGAGGAAGCTAAATAAAGTGGGAGGGCAAATAAATACCTATGTTTAGGTGCAATAATTTAGTGCAAACAATATGTACAGACCCCTGTGGTTACATGGAGCAAAATAAGAGCAGGCAGCTTGGAAAGAAAACAGTAGATAATAGTTGGGAAAGGTCTAGCCTAACTTGGTCAAAAAGTTGGATGGTACATTGTTCTCATTAGAATGCAGCTGGGGCTACTTATTTACTCCTAAGCAGTTTTGCACTTGTCCCTGTTAGTTTCTCTTCATTCAATTGTAGAGATTAAATTCTTAGGACTTACTTTTGAGGAGAAATGAAAGGTGAGGAATAAAGATTGCCCTGTGAATGACATGTTATTAATGAAAACTGGAAACAGAGGGAGGTTAGGAAAGGTAATGTGTTTTATTATTGAATCATGGAGGGTCCACAGGATATTCTTGAAGCTATAACAAGTAGACAACGAGAAGGTAAGGTTTTGAGTTCAGAGAAAGGATCAGGTCTATAGCTATATATAAGCATTTGGGTTTTTTCACATATAGTTGATTTCACATATAGTTAAAGTCTTTTGGATGGATAAAGTCATTCGTTCATTCTACATTTAGCAAATACTGGATGATAGGGAAACAGTAATAAACAAAGTAGATCCATTCTCTTGTCTTTGCAGAGTTTCATAGAGCTTAAAAGTACAGGGCCCAGGCTGGGCATGGTGGCTCACGCCTGTAATCCCAGCACTCGGGAGGCTGAGACAGGAGGATCGTTGTGAGTTCAAGACCAGCCTGGGCTACAAAGTGAGTTCAAGGCCAGCCTGAACGGCATAGTGA
>RJWT010037522.1:0-13038 GCA_004365215.1 Cuniculus paca | reverse complement strand
CCTTTTCAGCAAGATGAAAAAGTTATAGCAGCAACAGATCTCAAATAATGCTCATTGTGGGTGCTTTGCCCTTGGGAGATACAGCTGGCCATCACGTAGAGAAAGAGCCAAGTCAGTCAGAAATGATGAAAGAACAGTGTATTAAGATTTTCTATTTAAATGCAATCAATATATTCAAGTGATGTCTGTACTTCCATGTTCACTGACACATTATCACGACAGTCAAGGTATGTATTCAACCTAAGTGTCCATGAATGGTGAATAGACAAAGAAAATTTGACATCCTTATACAGCATTGCACTATTAGGCCTTAAAAAAAAAGGAATTTCTATCAGTTACAATGATGATGATGAACCCGAAAGACATCATGTTGAATGAAATAAGTCTGAAGGCCGGGTATTTAGCCAGAAGGCCTGGCAAGCACAATGTTGTGAGTTCAATCCCTGGTAAAAAAAAAAAAAAAAAAAAAGAAGTCAGGCACAGAAAAACAAACACTACATGATCCATCTTATATGTGGAATTTTTAAAAAGTTAAATTTGTAGAGTACAACAATGGCTACTAGGGCTAGAATGAAAGAACATTTGGGAAAATGTTCATTAAAATACACAAATTTTCTGTTAGATGGGAGAAATAAGTTGAAAAGAAATATTATACAACACAGTGACCATAGATAATAACAACGTATTGTATTCTTTAAAAGTGCTGAGAGTAGATATTAAGTGTTTGCTTCACTAAAAATAAGTATTTCAGGTAATACATATGTGAAGTATTTCAGTTCAGGTATTCCACACAGCGAAACTTCATGTGGTGATAAATATAATAAATGCTGTTCATCAAAATTTTTAAAAAATATGCTAGGCATTGCAGCACATGCCCACAATTCCAATATTTCATGAGAAGAGCTGAGGAAGAAAGGATATACAGTGAGAAATTGTCTAAAAAAAAAAAACCTAAAAACTCATTATCATAAGGTTTTCAGAAGACTCAACTGACGTGACTCGTAAGTAAGCACACTTTGGAAGTATAGAACATTTCATGAAAGCACAGAATCATAATTTGCTGTTTTGGTCATACCCCTAATTGCATGAAATTGTCATTCCCTTCAGGACATTCTCCCCAAAACAGCACAGGCAGGGCTTGACTCAAATCTTTCAATACCTTGTGACTTGGGGTATTATTTTAAAATCCCATTGTAAAAGTTTTATTGATATTTACTTCATATATTCCACAGTTCACCCATTTAAATGTATAATTCAAGGTTTGCTCACATAGTCACAGGGTTGTACAACCATCACAATGTATTCTAATTTTTGAAAGTTTTTCTAACACACACACACATGCACACACACACACACACACGCATTCTCCATTTGTAATAACTCTCTACTCCCTGTCATTGAACCCTGATTCTCCCAGGCTGGCAAACTACAAACAAATACTACATCTCTAAGGACTTGCCTGTTCTGGACATTTCATATAAATGGAATGATATTTGTGTTTGGTGATTCTGGCTTCTTTCAATTAACATAAGACTTTCAAAGTCAAAGTTGTCACATGTATCAGTATTTAATTCCTTTCTATGGTTAAATAATATTCCAACAACGGATACACTACCTTTATTTATTGATTCATCAGTTGACATTTGGGTTGTTTCAATATTGCAATTATTATGAATGTTTCTATAAATACTTATATGCAAATTATGGGATAAAGACGTTTTTATCTTGAACTTGTTTTGAAGAAGTTTTGAGGAAGATAGTAAGTCTATCTTTGAGTCTTTGTAGAACTTCCACACTACTCCATCAGCTACATCATTTCCCATTCCCATCAGTGACGTCCATGTACACAGGTTTCAATTTCTCCACATCCTTTGCACCATTTGTTATTGCCTTTTTATTACATTCTAATATGTATCCTCATGATTCCAATTTTTATTTCTTTACTAATGTTGTTGAACACTTTTCATATGCTCATTGGCAATTTGTATATCTTTAGAGAAATGTCTACTTAGGTATTTTGTTATTGGTTATTCAGGTTATTTCTCTTTTAAAAAATTATGCGCAAGCTTTATTTTGGATGAAGTTTCTTATCAGGTATTTTGTTTTCAAATATGCTCTTCCATTCCGTGTGTTGCTCTTTTACATTCTTAATGATATTTCAGCATTAAAAGTTGCTAATTTTGCTGCAGTACAAATTATTTTTCTTTTCTGCTTGTGCTTTTAGAACTGAATCTAGTAAATCATTACCGAATGCAAGGTTGACTTCCACTTCTATGTTTTTTTCTAAGAGTTTATAGTTCCAGCCTTTGCACTTAGGTCTATGATACATTTTTAGTTAATTTTTGTGCATAATTTGAAAAGCCTCCAATCTGAGTATTTTGCACACACATATCTAGTTTTTCTGCTCCATTTCCTGGAGAGTTTTTCTAAACACTCTTGTTAAAAATGAACTGACTGGAAATTAATGGGATTATTCAAGATTTTAAACGTTATTATATTGATCTAAGTCTCTATTTGTATTATACCGATCTCTATGTCTATTTGATATTGTAGATTTGTAGCAAGTTTTCAAATAGGAAAGTTGAGGTCTTCCAAATTTTTCTTTTAAAAACTATTTCATCTATTCTATTTCCTTCAAATTTCTTTTTGAATTTCTGGATGTGCTTGTCAGTTTTTTGTAAGGACATAAGCTCAAATTTTTTCAGGATTTGCACTGAATCTGTAGATCACTTTGGGAATATTGCCAAATTTCAACAATATTAAATCTTCCAATTCATGAACATGAAATTTCTATCCATTTATTTATATTTCCTTAGTTATTTCAACAGCATTTTATAGGTTTCAGTAAAAAAAAAATCCTGCTATTTTGGTTAAAGTTATAGTTGAACACTTTGTTTTGTAAAGTTCTTATAAATGTAAACATTTGCTCAATTTTGTTTTTGGATTATTCATGAATAAGTCAAAGAAATACAATTGATTTGTATATTCATCATGTATCCTATAGTTTTACTGAACTTATTAGTTGTAGTGTTTTTTTACTGGATTCTTTAGAATTTTCTATATACAAGATCAGGTCATCTGCAAACAGACAAAGATTTACTTCTTCCTTTTCAATTGAGGTATCTTTTTTTCACTTTAATTAACTGGGTAAAATTTCAAGGACGGGAGTTTAATATTTCAGAAGATACAGCTGCAATTTGCTACTTTTAGAAGAGAAAACAGTCATAAAGGAAAGAGTATGAAGTAATAAGTGTATTATTTTATTTTTGTCTGTTTTTGTCCTTATGATTGTTTTGGCGGGTTTCAGGTTTTAGTTGTTTATTGTTAATTTGTATTAATTTAAATATGTAATGTGCCTGACAGTTGCATTTTTGTTACTTTGGCTGTTTATTTGTTTATACCAGACTTATTTTCCTAGGTGTTTTGGAGGAACTGATAAGCTAACCAGGATGGGAAGGAAGCGGTGCTGTAGCCTTCATGAGAGTTTCAGTTTGCCTAAGGTGTGAGAACCATTCTAAGATCCCTCTTGTTTCATATTTAGCTTAATTAAATGGTCTGCTAAAGTTTGATGTCAGGAAAAATAAGTATACTTTTCAACACAGAAGATGTATAGAGGAATCTGGACTGCAGCAATTTCATAAGCTTAAAGAGTAATTAATAAATACAAAAATATTTAATCAAGCCTCCTGACCTGAGTGATCACAATACAGTATATACACATAAAAATGGATAGTGTCATGTATTAATCATTAATTATAAACAAATTACTCCAAATGCATTTAAATTTTATGGTATATTTCATGTAGCATATTGCTGAGATTTATTCTGCTTTCACTAATTGAGCTGTGTGTTATTCACTTTTTATAGCTGCATGTTTCTTCTCGGAGAAATCTTCCAATTTGTCTTAATTTGTGAACTCAGTGTATTGCATGCAGTTAACTGACCAAACAACTTTAGAATAAAAGTCTGCATTTATCTTCTTTTTCCTTAATATATGAGTATTAGAATACAAATATATGATCATTTTAATAAGTTAAACAAAATTAATATATGCAGAATAAAATTACTCTCTTCTTTCACTGACCTCCTTGTCCTTCTGCCACTGTGAGAAACCCTGTGAGCACACTGTTAACCTTCTGCACTCATATTAACTCTGACCAACATACATATACACATGAAGTCCTTGTTTGTTTGTTTTTAGTTTACAGATTTGGGTTCCATAAGCAAAACTAGAATCAGCTAATTCACGTTATTCAAATTGTTTCCGTTTAACAGTACAACATGAACATTTCTCCAGTTCAAAACAGTTTAAACTCATTCTTTGCCTTCCTTTTTCTAAAAATAGTTGTATATTTAACCATATACTATTCTCCAACGGTGAATATTCAAGTTGCTTCCAGTTTTTTATTAGCCAGATCAAATAATACTCCAAAGTCATTTTTAGCCACATCAAATAATAATATGCCAAAGTTTACACATATACTTCTTCTGAGTTTCCTTTTATCCTACATTTTGTCACATATTTTGCGCATCATGTTATTTTTTTCTTCAAATGTTAACTTGTAATGATTCTGCGTATAATATTTACATTGAATCTGTCATATGTTTGCATTTTTCTTAGTTTATTGTTCTGCTTTTCACATTTTAAAATAGTGTCTTCTCCAGGGATTTAGCTCAGTGGTGTAAGTGCCTGTCTGGCAAACACAGGTCGTGCGTTCGATTTTATAAAAAATAAAATAAAATAAAATGGTGTCTTCATTCAGCCCCAAAACTAAATATTTATTGTTTAATACCTAGTTTGTGACATTCTGTTACAGCATTCCAATTTAAGACAAAGGACAGAAAGAGAATTCAGAAACAGAGGTTGTGTTGGAGGAGGAGACTCAAAAGAAAACTACTTTTCCCAGTATACCTCCTCTTGAATTCCTAGTGTTTTAAGCAGTATTGTACAAAAGCAAAGAGCATAATCTCTGGGTACAGACTTCCTGAGTTCAAATATCTTCTCTGTCATTTATTGGCTGTGGGAACTTCACATTGATTTATATTCTTAATTTTTGTAAAACAAGCTTAAGAATAGCATGTACATTCAAATGTTTTTATTAATATTTGAATAAAATAATGCAGGCAGAACATTTGTATTACCAAATGTCTATCATAATTGCTATAATAGTAGCTCTTGTATTGGTCACCATTTTGCTGCTGGAACAAAATACTCTATACCCACAATTTAAAGAAGGAGCAGTTTATTTTAACTCACAGTTTCAGAGGTTTCAGTCCATGGTCAGCTGGCTCCAAGGTAAAAACATTATGATGGAATGGCACTGCAGAGGAATGCTGTTGAACTCCTGGAACTCAAGAAAACAAAATACGGGAAATGAACACAAAAGGAAGGAGCCAGGCACTGGCTACAGTTCCCAAAGTCACTGCCCCATGGCCCACCTAGACATTATGCTTTACTAATCTATACATCTCTCAACTCAGTCAAGTAAACAATCAAGATTAACTGTGGCAGCCACTTTACTGTTCCGAAATCAACAGATTTTTGGAATTAATATTAAAATCAAAGTGGATACAAATACGTATGTTAGAAAGATAAAACCAAGTGTGTTTTTATTAATTTCACAGACTGCTACATACCAGTGTATGAGAAATACACTGAGGAACACCAAAGAATTCTAACAAAACATAATCTACAAAAGAAGAGGTAAGAGACTTGTCAGAAAAAAGGAACAGAGACAGAAAATTGAAAAAGAAAACACTGAGTTCAAATTTTAGCAGGAAATTATCTCTAGGAGATATTAATTGGAAAAGATGATGTTGAAAAGTATGTACAAAGTGCTACAATTTGTATAAAAGGTATATTCTTATTGGCAAATGCTCATGAGTTGCAAATCTGTTTTGCATCTTTGCCTTTTTTTTTTAATGGCACTGGGATAGAACTTGTGATCTTGCGCTCACCAGGCAGGCACTTACACCACTGAGCTAGATCCCCGGCCCAAATTTTTTTTTTTTTTTTTGCAGCACCAGGGATTGAACTCATGACCTTGCGCTTGCCAGGCAGGCGCTTAGGCTACTGAGCTAGATCCCCAGCCCTTTCTTTGCCTTTTTATTTCCTTAATGATCAAGAAATTAGTAAACTGATTAAGTTCAGCCTAAAATATTTTATTTTATAGTTAATGCTCTTTGATGTACTGCTTGAGAAACCTTTAACTTTCAAATTACTGGTTATTGTACTATCTAAAGTAAAAGTTTTAGTTTTGCTTTTTCACATTTACATGTGTGAGCTACCTGAAACAGATTTTTATAAATGGTATGAGATAGAAGCCCAATTATTATTTTTCCCTTAAGATAAATTTTCAAAGGATCACTTACGTCCTTTGTATTTGCTAGTAAATCAAAGAATTAGTTTATAAATTTATTTATACAAATAATTTGATTACAGTACTACAAAAAATAAAATTTAAAAATAAAAATTAGACTGGAGAGATCTGTTATTGCAGACATCTTTCCACCTATAATTACAATTTTATTTTAGATACCACAAACTTTATTTGTGGAAATCCTATTTAGTTTTTATTTTTTATCAAATCTACTCAATAAATTAGATTTTTAAACATTTCTGTTATTCATAAGTATTTCCAATTGTAAGTTATTTCTTTAAACACATTACACAATTTTTTATAGTTTCAATTAGCTAATTCCAACATGCAAAGTCTGATAAGGTCTTTAGGGCTATTAATTTTTATTGTTTCTGTTCCCAAAAATCTATTTTTCTAACATATTATTATCATCATAAGAAAATTCATGTCATTAAAAAATTGTTTTTAGAGTCCATCCCCCAACACCACAAAACAAATCAAAACAAAATGAGACAAAACACAACACAACACAACACAACAAAACAAAACAAAGAAAACAAACATTAACATTTGTTTCACTCAGAAAATTTAAATTCAGAGTTTGAGGTTTTTGAGGTTCTGGACCACCATGGTTTATATGTCCAGCCTAAAAATTTGCAAAGAGTCGATCAGTAGTCATCATTTTTCGGGGACTTTTGTGTTTTCCTTTGATCATCCCATTTTTGATGGCGTGATCAACATCGAAACAATCTTTTTCATCATCCATAAATGACAAAAGAAAAAAGGCATCATGATTTTGCTGACACCTTACCTTGTCACTGTAGCTTTTACTACCCACAGCTTTATGAATAAAGATAATCTCCAAAAATATTCCTTATAGGACAGGCTCTGGGTCATTGGCTCCTTAGCCCTTTAATATAAACTGCAAGAATCTGACCTGAAGTTGAAAAACTCATTCAGGGTGACAGCAAATTTGCAGCTTCAGTATTTGTCTGCTTCTCCAGAATTCAGACTGAGTTCACGTTTTGCTCTAGAATTTCTCCTGGAAATTCCCCATTGTCCTAGACCACATAGTACCTCTAACATATGTTTAAAAATATGCTATCACATTACCGTGTTGGCTGGATATTTAGCAAATTCATCACTCATTACAAAGTTATATTCCTGACTTAATAGGAATTATTCTAGTGCTTAAGCATGAACTTTATGTTGAATACAGATACACATGAGCATGCACATGTATGCACATTCACTATTTATTCCCGTTTTCTTAAATGTTTTGGTGAAGAATAAACACTAAATTCGATTGAAACCTTTTAGGAAAGTAATCATATCACTGAATTCTACTTGATTTTTTTTTTCTCCTTAGTCATAGTAATGGATTTCGTATTATTTACCCACCTTTAAATTACAAGCATAGACTTCATACATTCATAAACTTTTTCTTTAGATGTTTACAGTACGATTCATAATTTGGACTGGTCTATAGCTTTTATTGTCCTTCTCAAGTTTTAAGGCTGTGTTGTATTGACGATAAGTTTTTAAAGAAAATGAAGATTTTAAATTTTTTATTTATCTTCTATTGTGGTTTAACTTTAGTGATCTTGGATTTTCTCTTTGTTAATAATTCAGTAGAATTCACTTATTCTACTGTATGGTCAATGCCTTACTGGAGGAGATAGCCCTTTGAAAACATTGTTTTTTCTATGATTTGTGATTGTTTTCATTTACATTTCATGTTTAGTTTTGATAAATCAATGTATCATTTTCATCAAATACTCCATTATTTCTTTAATTTTTTAAAAAATGTATTTGCATAGTTAACACAAGTACTTTCTTACACCATGTTTATCATTTCATAATAATATCTGCTATTCTTTTTTCTTTGGTTACCTAAAGCCAATCACTTTTTCAACATTTTTCAACATTTCCATAGCAGTTGGTTCTTGGATTAACATAATAATAGTTTTCTTCCTTTAATTCATTGATTTCTCCTTCCTAAATATTTTTAAGATATAGATATAATTAACTGATTTTTATTATTTGGGCCTTAATAATATAGCTGTTTAAACACTGCTCAGAAACAACCTAGTCTTAGTGCAAGAGAACCAGCTGGAAGGTATGTTGAGACTGCAGACACAAAAGCAGTGAGATACAAGACTCTTATCATGTACAATGTACCAGGGACTTACTGACTTCAAGACCAATGAATTCCTGATACCTGAGTCAGAAGGAAAGGCTTATATTATTGTCAGTAATGTAAGATGAAGTGTGGCCTCATCCTAGCCCAGAATGTACCTGTTTCATTTCAAACTAATGTCAAAAACACCAGACACATTCCTGCCACTGAGGGCAGCAGGGTGCAAACTGCAAAGCTCCATATTCCATTACAGTGGTTGGACTTCTTTTTACTATGCTGGAAAACTACATGTGGAAAACTGATCAGTGGCAGTCTTGGCAATTCCTACTCAAGAGAGCTGCAGTCAAGTCAAGAAAACCCTTACAAACACTGTGGGAATAGCAGGGCTCCACTTCAAGTTTTCCCTGATGCATTGACTTTCATCACTTAGCTTTCTAGGTATTATTTTGATTTTAATTTCTTCCTTGAGATAAGAGTTGCTTAAAGTGATTTAATCCATTTGCTACTTTTCTATAAATAGAATCTTTGATCTGTCTTCCTAGCTTTTTTTTAATTTGATTATTGCAAACTGAGAAAACTAAATTGCAGTTTCTTAAGATGATGTGTAGTTTCATTTCTAAAATATCATACTTATTGGATTTTGTTTGTAAAAAATGGGTTGTTTTTAATAAAGAATTACTTTAGAAATTGAGTTTATATTACAGATTACAACAGAAATACTTGTGAGTTCATGTCATCTAATTTTATTGCATTATTTCTGCTGATTGAGATGCTAATGAGATGGTGATGAATTGGCTGAAAGATTCTATCAGACAGAATGAGAGAATGTCAAGTCCCTTAAGGGCAAAGAATACAAGAACTTTAAGGACAGTTATATGAAGCAGGAGCATACACAGCACATCCCTTGCCCCCAAGGTTCCCAAGTCCCTGTGGGGACATGAAATTGCTAGGACTATCACCTGCATGAAGTGAGCACTCCTTGGTGCTTCTGAAAGAGAATTTTCCCATTGCCATTGCCACCTGGGTTTAGACAATCTGGCACCATTCCTGCCTGCTCACCAGATACAAGAAAGTGGTACAAACAGCCTTAGCATTTCCTGCAGTGTTTAGGGGGAGATAAGTAGAGCGAAGATCCTTTTCCCAGGTGCATCATCCCTCAGCTGAACTAAACCTCAGGCGTGCCTGAAGTATTTCAACAGTCTCTTTAATGATTTTAACCTTGAGTTTTGCTTTGAATTCTTTTCTCACTTCCTTTTTTGCTTTCTTTTACATTTATGTTTGCCTGTTTTATCTTTCTCATTTTTCAAAAACTTTTTTTGCCACTTTGTGACAAAGCCTTTTTTTAACAATAATAGACATTTTAGTTTTTATCTTATTCTGATTATTTATTTGATATAGAAAGTTACTGAAGTTTTGTGAAATAGCTAACATACTAGGTATTTTCACTTGAGCTGATCTGCCATTAAACATACTTATTTACTATTCAACACATCTTATTATTCTTTACATTTCATTAATTTTGCCAGTTTAGTCAAATTTCTCTTCATTTCCTCTCCATCCCTTTCCTGTTAACTTTCCTGTACTTGTATGCACTTTAATTTTGGAGTCATAATTAAGCCTATATTACTCCATAACTTAATCAAAATTAAATAATAATGCTGAGGTTTCTCTAATATCTTTTTCTTACTCTTCCTACTTCCCATACTTTCACTTATCTAAGTGCTTTAGAATCTAAACTCCATTAATAGAGCAGTCTGCAATAGCAAAAAATGATCTCCTTTGCATTTTAAAAGCACCATGTACCAAAAAAATAAAAACATCATTTTTAAAAAATAGCCAGAGAATGTTTGTATAAAGAAAGGTGCTGGAATGAAGAGAAAACGCGAAGTCGGACTGTTCTGTGTGGCAAAGCCCAGGGCCTCTTGGCAGTGCAGAAGCTGAACCACACAGGCCTGATGCATAAGCCCCACCTTGGGAAACATGGGCCCAGCACAGGCTTGCCGTGCACAATGAGCAGGATCATAAAGGCCAGCTCTGTTTCTGAAATAGGGAATTGAAAACTATCTCCTTGAAGAAGGAAGATGAATGTTTCTTTCTTCTCCAAAACATGGATAAATATAGATTCATCTGTTAGAAATTAGAAAGCCAAGAAGGTACCTTTGCTGCAAAGCTCAAACTAGACACAAACCACCTGGGCTTTTGTTAAAATTCAGGTCCTGATTGAGTAGGGTTCAAAATTCTATATTTCTAACACAGCTCCCACACTTCACATAGCAAGTATGAGTCTGAATGAACTCTACTTCTACCAACTAGAAATTCCAAGCAAAGGAATTACTACAAAAGCTAACCTACAACAGATGAAACCTGCAGAAGCAAAGGTCTCTTTGTAGGGCAACTCATAGAGCACAAAGGACACCAGCTGCAAACATTCTTCTCCTCTAAGTTGAATTCAGAGTAGAAAATAACAAATCACAATAAGAAACCAGTCAACAGGGGTGTTTCATATTTCCATTACTATAATAAATCCCTAAGATAATTTATAAAGACACAAAGTTTAGTGTTGGGGGCCTCTGTGCATGGTCAATTAGCTCTATTGGTTTTAAGGATACACACTATCCTGGTAAGGCAGCCCAATCATGGCAGCAGTGAGTGACAAAATCACTCACCTCCTGGGGGAGACATGAGAAAAAGAGAAAGGGACAGGGAATCTGCAGAGCTATTCCCTTCAAGGTCATACTGCCAGTCATCATAAGCCCTCCCATCAGGCTCTACTTCTTAGGTCTCCCACCACTTCCCAAAAGCACTAAGCTGAGGTCTTCAGCAAACATTCCAAATCCAACGGGAGCAGTAGGCCTAACAAGAAAAGAATAGACATTTCAAGAACTTAGGTAACAGAATGAATTAAAGGACCGTTTATAAAAATGATTTAAAAATTCAAAGACATGAAGGCAGAAAAAAACATAAAGGCAAATAAAAATGATGGTGCCGTAAAAATAACAAAGTGCTTTGTTAAGAAGCAAGTACTAATTTCATCCATGTCCAGTATGATCACTGACAGTGTGTGGGTATTATCTGTACAATTTAGGTCCTAAATCAAATAGTAAATTACATTTGTGAGATAATCAAGGAAATTTAACCTAGACTAAGTATGGAATCAGTCTCAGTGTTAAGCATGAAAATGGTATTACATTTGCCTTTAAAAAAAAAGCTTTAGAAATATACTTGGAAATATCTACAAGTAAAAATTTGGGGCCATTGTATCTGTTTTAAAATACCCAAAGGAAGAGGAAAAAGAAGTTATATCACTTGTACAGGCTCCTGAATCCAGATAAATTGTGTTTAGAAACAAATCTAGAAAAGAAGTGATAAACACAGTTGAGAAGAAAGACAGATATTTGATTTTTCTAATAAACAGTGCTTCACAAAAGTGAAAAGAGGGAGCTGAAAAGGTGAAAGAAAGAAGCAGAATTTCTAAGATGAGTAAGTCAGTCATACTAAGGAATAAGTAAAAAAATTTAATAGGATACTGTCCAATATTGATTAAAACATTCAACCAGAATATCACAACGACAAATTAGGTGTAAGGACCAAAGTACTAGTAATACAAGTGGATTATCATTTATTTGGAATGCCTGACACCAAAAGTACTTTAGAATTCCCATTTGTTTTTTTCAGATTTGGGAATATGTGCATATACATAATGAAAAATATTAGAGGTAAAACCCAAATATAAACACAAAATTCATTGATGAGTAGCATATATATCTTATGAACATAGCCAAAAGGTAATTTTACACAATATTTTTAGTTCATCCATGTTTTAGCATGATATAATCACATGAGGTCAAGTGTGAAGTTTTCACTTCGTTCTGTCATGTCGGAAATCAAAATAGTTTTGGATTTTGGAGCATTTCATATTTTGGATTTTAGTTAAAGCTTGATCAACCTGTATTATACAGAGTTAGAATATTGTTTTCTGTTACGATTTGTATATAGGTGGCCCCCCCAAACCTCATGTAGTCATGGAAGCAGCTGAATCTAGTGTTTGTGGTTGACTCGTTGTCCAGCGCTGGGATTGGCAGTGTGAGTTCTGCACCCGCCCAGGGGTGGAGGAGACATGCAATGTAAGGTCGGAATGGGGGCATGTTTTTCTCTTTGGCGCGGTTTGCTCTTGCCGCTTGCAGCCGCCATGAACGGCTGCCCCCTTTTTCTCTGGCTGCTGCCTTGAAGTGCTGTCAGTGTGACATGCCACCCTGCCTTGGAGCCAGCTGATTATGGACTGAAATCTCCTGAAACTGTAAGCTAAATAAACCTTTCCTTGCTTCACTTTGGGCATCAGGTGTTTGTCTCAGCAACAAGAGAAAAGTAACTAAGACATTTTCCTAAGTATTTTTCTTTGTGAAATAGTATAGGCAAGTAGTACATACAGTGAGGAATATGTTTTGTGAGCATATGTTATAAGATACAGTTATTATTACGGTGAAAGATCTGCTAAATCAACAAAGAAGTGGGCTAACGGGTATATAAGTCCTGGTGTGT
>RJWT010037521.1:0-13039 GCA_004365215.1 Cuniculus paca | reverse complement strand
TGAGGAAGTTGATAGAAGAGGTGGGTGCAGAAATGCTAGAGATTGATGAGACAGTGACTGTATAACTTTTCTTAGGGCAAGAAAATAGACTGTTGAAGATAAGTTTCTCAGGGAAGATTTATATTAGTTTTCTTAAAGATGTATGGAATATATACCTTTCTTGGAAGTGAATGTGAAATCTACTTTGGGTCTATACCTATGATGAGTCAATTTGCCAATGAAGTGTTTTGGGATTGGACTATTTCCTATCTGCCTTTCTAAGCACCCAAGTGCTTTATACCTTACCAGGCATCATCCATTTTAGAGGAGAGCACTTTTAAAATGGGTTTCCATCTCAACTCAGCCACATTTTTAGTGCATGGTGAAATTCATTTGAATAATAGGCCTTATTTTCACCGCGCTTTCAACAGAATTGAGAGCAAGGAAAGAAAACAAGGCAGATTTGTAGGGTAGCTGCAAAGTGAAAAATATGCGTTTGAATGAGTGATGGCATGTGGTTGTTTTTAGATCCCTTCCCCCCTGTAGATACTTCTTCGGAGTTTCACGAACAGGGAGTGGAGGTTGGCTCTGATGCTTGAGTTTGCATCTGGCTGTGTTATTGAACCCCGTGACATTTCACTGTATAGATTCTAGGGGAAGAAAACATCTTGAGATCTGCAGAGTCTAAAGAGGCCTGGCAAAATGGAATCCATTTGCTTAAAATGGTAGGGAGTTTATTTACTGGATTAAGTGTGAAGTGTGTTGATAACAGATGGAACGAATGATCACATGACATATTTAAATAGTCTAAGGATAACCTTGATGTCCTGGTCAATGTTCCTTTTCTCAATTAATGCCAGTGCTAATTAACTGGCACAAGTGTTCCTAGCCATATGGGGGATGTTGCTGAAAGCCGGCTGGCAGCCTATATCCAGCCACTACCTGTATGTAATTTAGTGCTTTGCCTGGTGCTCTGGGACTTCCATAATGGAATGGCCCAGCTCAGATAGAGCCTGTGGTTGCAAGCATCATGATATTTTCTTTGTTTCTGTTGCACATGTTATTGCAAATAGGTTTGAAAAATTAAAATTTGTACTGACTATTTTTCAGGAGTGTGAAACTTGACTTGGTCTGTGCACGTGTGTTGGGCTCCTTGAGTTCTGAATGGCCTATTTATTGACCTTTATTCTGATTTCCTAATAACTGGCAGCTAACTCGTGAATGATGCTCACTGAGCCAGTGCAGTGCCATCGAACTATGTTTGCCCTAAGACTTGAAAAATGAAGGAAAAAAAAATAAAACTAGCAGAGGGAAGTAGAGAGTTACAGAGTTTAGGAGTTAGGTGCCAAGTACACACCCAGGTATGACTCTCATGGGAAGCAGAGCACTGTATTTGGAGTCTGATAATTTGAGGAAGATTCTTACTCATGTTGGTCATCTGTCTTTTGGCCCTGACTGCTCCCACAGGCTGTCTTGGGAAATAGAGGTTATCAACTTTTTGTTCCTGCAACAAAACACCTGGGAAGAACAGCTTAAAGACAGAAAGACTGATTTTGACTCATGGTTTCAGGGTTTTCAGTGCATGGTCTCTTGGCTACAGGGGAAAGCTACTCACCTCATGGCAGCCAGGAAGCAAAGGGAAAGGGAACAGGTGCTTGGGGGCTCCCTTCCTCCTCTTTGGTTCCATCCAAGGCCCTGAATTATTGAGTGGCACCATCCATTCAGGGTAGGTCTTCCCTACCAGTTTCCTGTTCTGCATGCCAGTAATTTCTGGAAACATTCTCACAGAAATACTTGGAGATGTTCTTAACTAAATCCTAGGCATTTCTCCATCAATGAAGTTGACAATCATGGTTAACCATCACACAGAGACTTTTGCTTCAACAATGCCTACCAGTGCTCTTGAAGCCACCTCAAACAAGAGTAAAACTGATGTCAAATACGATGATCACTTAATTTATGGGAAAAGAGGAATTCATTGTAGTGATTCCAAGGCCACAGGCATACAGCTGACTATTCTGGGTGCACTGGGAAGTATGGTGTCCATAAGGAAGAATGTGCTCTGCAAATGCAACTTCAAGACAGGGGCCTTGAGTTCTTTATTCCAACATCCTACTACAGAGACATTAAGCCTCCAACATCCTACTACAGAGACATTTTGAAGCTTTCATTGCCTTAGAAAATGTGTTGGCAAACCTCTTTGTACCTATGCTGAGTGTGAAACATGGTTACAGCACTTGTCTCTCAGAACTGTAGAAAGCTCTAAAAGTGTGCAAGGACTCTATCATGAGATGTGTCACATGGGAACTGTTTCCTAGTCAATGTTTTGTCCTCTTGTCACCTTCCCTTCCCTTCTTCTTTCCTATGTAAATAACACTACCATATACAAGAAGGTTAAAGGAAAGGACAACATATTTGTATTCCCTGCAAACGCTGAGTTGGTAGAAAGTAGCATCAGTTGTCTTATTAACTATTTATCCCAACTTTCTGGAGCCTGGGACAGAGAACCTACTCAGGAACATTTGGATAGGTGCATGGATGCCAGAGTCAACAATGGGCAGTCATTTCACAGCAGAGGTTTGCAGACAAGGGAGAATGTGGCTGCTTTTTTGGGTGATAATAACCCAGGAAGCACGAGAATGTTGGAGAAGCTTTTGCCAAGTGGAAACTTAAATGAGTGGCAAAACAAGTAGGCTGTTCAAGAGGGACCTTCATAACCCAGGGAGAACTGAGTCCTTCTACCCCTCCTGGCTCCTCAGTTCCTGCTGGGCTTCTGAGATGGAGTGGAAGTATATATAGAGCCCAGAACAGCAGGGAGGAAAAAGCCCATGTAATTTCCTCTGTGCCCACTCTCTGCCTGCCACACTGGCAATTACATAGCTGAGCTCTTGGAGGCGGCTCTAACAGGCTGCCACTTGCCTGATGTGCAATGGACAGATCAGGAACCTGACAACGTCAGCTTTCTTGTTGAATTTGGGAGGAGCTGGACTCTATATGTGATGGCTGTGAAGTCAAGTGGGCCATGTCTTGACCCTGTGGCTGTTGGTTCCCAGTCTGCACTAAGGGGTTGGAAGCTTGGAAGGAGTCTTGGTTATGATCTGAGCAGTGCATGGGGATGCAGTCTTTGGGGTTGTGTTGCCCAGGTGTAAATCCTAGCATCATTCCTTAGAAGCAGCATCATCTTGGGCAAATGGATTAATTCTTTAAGTCTCCATTTCCTACTTGTAGAAGTGATGAGAATTGCATCTGCTAAAAGGTAAATGATTTTAAAGGTAAATGAGATTGCCTCTGTCAAATACTCATACAGTGCTTGGCACAGGACAGGCACACAGTATCTATGAGCTACTCTCTTTCTTATCACCACTAACTAGGGGGATCATCTGTGCCATCTTCATTACTAATGGATACTAAACCTGACCTGTTGTTATATCACATTTTTGTAATAAGCTGATTGCTCCCAGGCAGCTGTCACCATGGGTCCGGGGGCTGGGGTGGGAAGGGGTAGATAATGTAGAATGGAATTGTCCCATCGAGTATATTACATGCTTCAATATCCACAGGCTGATTAGTAGAAATTGAGATTTGCACCAACTTGCCAGAGGCAGATAGTGCATGACCGGACTCTATGAGTTCAGTTTGATTGTTGAAAGGAGATATTTACACTAGAGATGCCATGAGGATATTTGAAAAGACTGTGTCTATAACACTTAGTAGCTGCAATAATATATCCATTAATAAACATATACATGCATGGATTTCTTTATTCCTTTATTTATATATATAGTCATGTACCTCCTAGACACAACTTGGTCAACAATAGACAACATATGCAACTGTGGCTTCCTAAGATTATAATGGAAACGAGAAAGACTTACCACCCAGTGACATCATGGCTGTCCCAACACAGTAGTCCAATTGCTCATTTGTGTGGATAAACCTTGGGCCCCCAGTCACATAGAAATGTTAACACAGTCTTGTTTACACAGCATATCTTGATAATGACAAAAAACAGCTATGTTCCTGATTTATGTATTTACTATATTATATTTTAATCGTTATTTTAGAGTGTATTTTTTCTCTGTATAAAAAAGTTTACTAGAAAACAGTATACTGTATTATGCTAGCAATAACCTCATACAAATCATGTTTACCGATTCTCTTGATTGAGTAATTTTGTACTTGATTTAATCTCATGTGGTTTTGTTCATAATGGCCCTACGCTATACCATATATATATATATATTTTTTATTACAGATGTATGTGTACATCTATATATAAATTGTGTATATGTACATATAAACACACTCATACATATATATATATATATATATATATACACACACGCATATATTCACACATATACTATAGCTTAGTTATATAGTGGACCATAATATGTGTTTCATACAATGATGAAATTGCCCATCAATGCTTTTCTTAGAACATGTCCCTGTGTTTAAACGATGTGCAACTGTAAATAAATATGTCTCTCTGGAAGAAAGAAATGCAAGCACCTGAAAACAACATTTAGACTTGAAGCTTGAAGGCCAGTAGCACTCTGGGGTGAAAAGCCAGAAAGATTTTTTAAGAGAGAAACTGGAACGAGTTCCCTATACTGTGGGAGCAGGTTGCGTTCATGTCCTCCTTTCATTCTTGCATGTCTGGGCTGCGCTGTGCCTTTGCTGTTTTTCCTACTAATATTATTCTACTGTCAAGTTCCTGGCACCGCAGAGTAGGAAAGAATTTTTCTCTACTTTGAACTGGAACTGGGCACTGGGAAATCCTCTGCCCTGGATTTGTAGCAGCGGCAAGGCCATTCTTCACTTTGACGCCACTCTGTATTTTGGCAATTGTTACATGCAGCCCAGCCTTGGCTCATGAGGGGCTCGGCTTGATGCAGTTGAAAAGTGAATTTCTCTTTTGTGCCTCTGTTCCAAGCCTCTCTCTCTCTCTCTCTCTCTGTCTTCCCTTCCTCTCCATGCAAATAGAGCCTGGTTTAATCTAACAGGGCCTGAGGAAGAGCTCTCCCCCAGACTGCAAGTCAGAATTCACCCATGATGATCATTGGGCAAAATCTATTTTTGAAAGTCCATAAATTCCAGTGGGAGACAGGATGGGTGTTCTTCTGGGATGAAGGGGACAGAATGGACACCCATGATGTGCTGTCGAGTGGCAGAAGTGAGGTTCCTTCCCTGCATTCCACCCACTCTTCCTGGGAGCAGAGCATCCTAAAGATATCCAGGCAAAGCTGTGATGTGGGGAGAGTTGGGAGGGTCCAGCCTGTCCGTCTGTGTCCATCTCCAGCTGTTCTGCATTGTGCCAGTTCTGAACCTCCAGCCGCTTGTGACTCATATCTGCAGGTCACATGAGGCTGGCCACCATGAGATGCATGTCACTGACATTGGAAATACAAACTCAGAGATAAGGTTAGCCTTCTTTGGGTTTTTTGTTCCTCTATCTGTGCAATGTAAGCAGGTTAGGAAGGTTTGGGGAGGGTTTTGTTATTGTTTAATTAGGCATTTTCACAAAAACTATTTGGGGACCTGGGGACAATTAAAAGGCCTAGATCAGTGATGGCGAGCCTTTCAGAGGTTTCAGTGGTACAGACAGCCTACTGTGGCACGTGTGCCATAGGTTCGCCATACCTGGCCTAGGTTGATGTAAAGATGAAAGAGGCACTAGTCTGTCCTGAGCTCTCCTCGCCCTGCTTTTTCATACTTTGCCTCCCACCAGGGCCACCCTCCTACCACACTTCATCCTTCTCTAAGTCCGGCTGTCAGCTTCAAGCCTTATCCTTTCCTTTCTCTCAATGCTACTCTCCGGATGCTTCTGGTCATTGTCCCACTCATCTCATTGGAGACACTTTTAAGGCATCTTGTATTGCTTTGCTGAATAGTTCCTCAACTTTTCAGCGGTCGTTTTGCTCTTTGTCTTGCTAGCTAGATTGTAAATTCTTCAGAGGGTAGAACAATACCTTTGTACCCTGTATTACATAGCATGTCATTGGTGTATTTGTATGCATGTTTATTTATTTTCCTGTTTACTAATGTTTCCAATAATTATAATACATTTTCAGCACCTAAAATTATGAATAGAGATAAGCAAAAATAAATTTAAAATTACTAAAATCCTAAAATTGGCAGTCTTTGGCCATATTAGGTATACAAGTTCAACATAATTTTTCTTATTTTTCTAACTGGATGATAGAGAAGAAGGGATTGAGAGAGTGGCAGAAGGAGGAGGGAGAGCAGGAGCAGGAGGAAATGACAATGTGGTGTCTGGCACTATTTTATGCATGTTATGCATATTAATGCCCATGGGGTAAGTGTGATGATCACTCTTGTTTTTAAGATGAGGAAACAGAGGCTTGAAACTGTGAACTGACTTGCCCAGGGTCATATAACAAATATGTGACAGATCATAGTATACGTAGTGTTTTGTGATCTGATTTTTTTTATTTGACAGTATGATAATATAGTCATTTACTTAACAGATATTTATTAATTAGCTGATATGTGTCAAGCATGGTGTTAGGAGAATTTGCACAGCAGAGTATTAGCCTCTGCCCTCCTGAAGTAGGAAGAAGACAATTTACACAACAGATACATGTGATCTGTACTCTGTGATGAAAGTTCAGGGTCCCATGGGGCAAATAGCACCTAACCTCATCTTGAGCTGATCCACATATTTATTTGGCATCATTGTTTTCAAATAAAATTTTATCTGAGCCATTTTAGACATACGCAAATGTTAAGAGAGTGCAGGGAATTCTGCCGAAACTGTTACCCAGTTTCACCTTATTTATTATCTGTGGTTCTTATGGCATGTTTGTCACAACTAATGAACTAATATGGACACACTGACCGTTAACTAAACTCCATACTCCTAATTAGATCTCCTTAGCTGTTCCCTAATATCTTTTTTGTGGCTCAAGATCGTATCCAGAGTAATATATTGTTTGTTTTTCATGTTTTCTAGGAATTTCTGGGATGTGACAGTTTTTCAGCCTTCCCTTGTTCTTTTTTTTCTTCTTCTTCTTGATGACAATTTTGGGGAGTACGAGCCAGGTTTTGTATAATGTTCCCCACTTGGAATTTGTCTGATGTTTAACTTATGGTTAGATTGGGGCTGTGGGTTTGTGGGAGACTGACGTGAAGAGGTGAGGTGGTATCGTCAATGTATCATCTCAAGAGTATCTACTTTTAATATGGATGATAATGATAACCTTGACCATCTGGTTGAGGTCATATGTGTCTGGTTTCTCCACTGTGAGGTTACTTCATACCTCCTATTTCCTAATGTGCTTTTTAGAAGTCACTAAGTATAGCCCACAGTTAGGAGTTGAGCAGTAACACTCCATATCCTTGAGGAGAAAAATGACTGCAGTTTTACCCTATGTGAATGTTTCTCAACTGATTAACCCAACTCCCTATTGATAGACATTGCAATTTCTCATTTATCGACTATTATGAGCGATGCCACATGAACATCCTTTACAAATACCACAAACCCTCCAATGTCTTTTAGAATAAACTCTGCTACATAAATTGAAGTCAAGGAACAAGCGATTTTCCAAGCATCTTTAAATTTATATTCATATTTTACTCTCTAGAAAGTTCTAATACCTATTTACACTCATGAGTGCCACTTTTACCAAACCATAGTAATGCTGCACATTATTCTTTTCAATCATTGATGATTGGATAAGTGGAGAATTTAGGCATCGAGTAGGTACGCAATTAAAAGAAAAATGTAAGAGTCCTATTTTGACTGAGAAATCAAAATTGTATCCCTTATCTTGTAATGAAAAAAAACTCAGTTTTACTGAAAAGTTAGTTCAGTGGGTATTTGCTGGGCCATATTAGGCAGGTGAATAGTTCCTACTCACAAGATATTTTAATGTAGGGGTGAAAGCAACATAAGAAAGCTCAAATTATTCCTGCAACTCAAATACTACCTAAAATTCAAATTGTACTTACATTTATTCCATTAAAAATTCACAAAGCACCTCCTTAGACTATCTACATGACTTTTCATGCTGCAAAAATGGTGACGATTGCTTGAAGTATTTTTGTAGTGCGAAAATTTATTTAACATGAAATTTAGAGGCCTACATAGATGGAGAGGTTGTTGGTGCGTGAAGGAACCTGCACTCCAAACAGAAATGGTTTATGTAAATACTGGGCTCTGAACAGATCTTCACGGAGGAAATCTGCCTTTGTGAGTTCACAGATGCCAAATGGGAGGTGATTATGAAAGAATTATGAATTCCAAGATGTAGTGTTACGTGCGCCTGAGTTTAGATTCCCAAAGGGACCAATTTACTAATACTAAGTGTGTGAATGCTAAATGGAATATGGTGAAAACAGAGCCCTGCAGATTCAATAAGTGTAGAAGTGAATTTTAAATAAATAACAGTAATTTGGGTGTTTGAAAAGATTGGGATTTGTCCCCAACCCTATTCTTTCTGGGATGATATTCATGTGCTGTATCTAACTAGGTTAAAATAGAACAAAACAGAAAACATTATTGGAGGGTATTAACAGCAAAATCCACACATTCTGTTGAATATAACCAAGAAGAATTGATAAAAAATTGGGAATCATTTAGATATAATTAAAATCTAAATATTGATACTGCGTCCTTTCACAGTCCTTTTCAGTTGTTGTTCAGTGAATTCAATGACTTTCTCATTGGCTCTTTGCACTTCCCTGAATGAAGGATGGTGCTGTTGTCAGGACTGTTTAAAGCATATTTAGATGAGTATTGCAAGAGGAGAAATAAGGAATTACCCCATTAAGTAAAGAAATTGATGAGATTCTGGTTTCTCTCTTCATTCTTTAGAAATAAACTATCTTGTGCAATAGGAAGATTCTGTCTACTCACATTATGTGGTGTCTTTGGTTCTTGATTTTTAAGAGCTAAAGACTTTCCAACTTAAAGTAGGAAGGACAAAGAACTTTGACCCATCTTTTACAATGATCATGTTAGTCTCTAAATGGTTTTACAATGGTAATGTTAGCCTCCAAATCCAATTAAAATTTGTCTTAGTAGTACAGGTAAGCAGGAAGAAGAGAGATATTATAGTCATTTGTTGTAATGTAATTGTAATGGTGGTCAATGCTATGGCTTGAGTTCATGCAGTGAGTTGTTATTTTTGTGTGACAATGCCCAATATGTACCCAGGGAAATAACACCTGAAAGGATCGATGGATATGCAGTCCACTTAGTTGTGACACTGTGCCCTAGGACTGTGCATGGCCCCCATAAAGCTAGAGCAGTCTCTCATCAGAATTCTTGCTCCAAAAAGCAACACTAGGTGCCCTCTGACATGGAAATCCATCAGCAGAACCATTCCCCTTTCTAATATGAGCATATGTGAAATGGAATATATATCCTACCTGTGTAGTTTGAAAGTCTCTTCAGGGACAAGGTTAAAGGTGGGTCATTATTTCTATTTTAGAAAGTGATCTTCAAATTCTTTGTTTATGTCAGTGACGTGTCTGATTCAGCTCGTTGCTATCATTCTCTAATCTATGTTTTGTTGAATTTTGACTTTGCCTCTTACAAATGGTAAGAATGGTTAATCCCTTCTGGACATCAGACATTAAGAAGTTTATTTTCAGTAGTTCAAAATTCTGTTTGTGCCACGGTCTCTGTTTAACAAACTTCAATATGATGAGGTTTCTAGGAAGCTATATTTTAGCCTATGGTTTGCAGGTGGTTTTTCACATCTGCGGCTATAAAGTTCGTCTGTTTGGTACTGGACTGAACTGTGTTGTAGAATTTGGAGGGGAATGATCCTAGGATAGGGACTTTAAGTTGCAAGCAACTAAAAAGGACTCAGGAAAATTAGAATTGTGTGTGCAGACTGGTTCTTTATGAGGGTCATGTCTACTTTCTCCGGAAGCCTGGAGAATAAGATAGTTTCATGAACTAATTACATACATTCTGTGGATCAACTGATTTTTCATTTTTCCTTTGTTGATGTCATTTGGTTTCATGATGCTGTTATTACTGACCAGACAGTTACAATTAATTTAGTATTTTCATGAACACATAGTCAATAAGTCAGCAAAGATAAGATGTTTCTTTTCTGTGTGTTTCTTTGTTTTTAACACAATAGCCAGAACTCAATATTCTCAAATGGAAATCTGGACTGTATTTCAAACTTTCCTCCTTCCTTGGAAAATTGCCTATTGAGCTAACCTAAAATATTCCAACTCATCTTTTAAGACATAAATGAGCTGTCACCCCCTTTTGGAATTTTTAAGATGCTAATGGTAGAACTAGAACATTCTTTTCCTTGTTCTGTGTGGTACCATACACAGTCCTCAGATGGGGTTTGTTACATACGCATAGCCACTCAGTATGCATCTCTTGAGTTCCTCATTGAGATGGCAAAAAAAAAAAAAAAAGGAATTAATGAATGACAGTAGAAAATGGATGGATACAGGGTAAAAGTAAAGACATTATGTGTTTGATAAACTAATGATTGAATACAAAAAGACCCAGACAATTTTTATAGGTTCCATCAAATCACTGTTTACATTTTATAAATTTAGATCAATAGAGGGAGCATTCATCTGGGAGTGGCAGGGGAGATTTTGTGAACCTAAAAGGTATGAAGTATATTTTCAAATTCATACCTTTATTACATGCAGGTCAGAATACTTCTAAGTGAAAGGAGAAGAGAAATGATGTCTTAAATTAATGAGAGTGACTTTCCCCCCTTGTGACAGACAATATCAGGATACTTTCTTAAAAACAAACAAACAAACAAACAAACAAACAAACAAGACTAGGGTTTGAAGGTTCTTCCCTTACTAGTTATGTTTCTTTCAGTCTCAGTATTGTTTTGGGTAAAACTAGGGAAATACCACCTTCTTTCAGAGTTGTCTTGAGAGAAAAATTATAATATTGAGTGTAAAATTCCTATCATCAGTGGCTGCCATTGTTAGTATTGAACTGGAATCTCCCTAACTCCTAGGTTTGGTAGTGAGCTACCCCTAATTATTTCCCTGTCTCCAGTTTTCAAATTAAATAGAAATTCATTTCTCAGGGAATGTTCAAACAGAGAAGAAAGAATAAAGAAACTTCCGAGATTCCCAGTCCCCACAGAATCCTGTCCATGGTGGTCTCTGAAAAGTGCTTTGATCCTTTGTCAAGAAAGTACACAGATACAAAATATAGCTGCTGTTATTTTCTAGATGTTCTTAGACCTAGAGGGCAAGAAGGTAAGATACACGTTTCTGAAGATGCTCATTTTATTTATACTTTATTTTTACCCATCTGTCAATGAATTAGTCTTTAATTTGGGCTGAGCCATTTTGGTGTTTCAAAACAAACAAACATATTTTGAAACAGCACAGAAAAATGTCATTATGGATTTTAATATGTTTACTATGCTTTATTTTGGAGGATTTTGATATGCAAAGTTTCCATTGAAATGCAGAGGAGATTGCCACCATTGATTTAAGAACTAAAAATAAGATATAGTCATGTTCTTCTTCCTTCTTCTTCTTTTTTTTTTTTTTTAATTATTTGAGTAATTGTACGGTAGAGAGCTAAATGACAAGGAAAATAGAATGCTAAAAAGCAGCACTGGGTAAGCTGCCCAGGCCGGGCAATCATCGCCATGGACCCCATCCAGCCCAAAATAGCCTTGCTGAGCATCTGAGCAAGCCCAGCTGTGGAGGCTTCGCCCCAGCTCCAAGGGGGCACCCGACTGGCAGCCACAGGATGCTTTCTAGCCACCAAGGCCAGTATTTGCTGGGCAGGAGACACTGTCTCCCGGCAGCTTTTTCTACCCCAGTATGAAAGTAATGTCCTACGGTGATGGAAGGAAGGTTTACATCCTCATTATTGTCTTTCTTCACTTCTCTTTTTGTCTAACTTTCCCGCTCAAACCATCTTCTCTCTATGCAGTCTCTACTTCGCCAAAGGGAGTATGGTGCTGTCACTCTCTGAAGCAGTCTTCTCTTACTTCCTTTGGCCTCTCAAACTCCTAGCTGTCCTGCACATCACACCTTCCTTGTTGTAAGTACACCTAGTCACTCTCTCATTGCCCTTAGCTTCGTAGATCCTTTAGAATCTGTTTTTCCATCTCTACTACAAGTTCCTTGGAAGAAGGTCTTATTTGTCACTGAATCCTCCAGTGACTACTACCAAAGCATATGTCTTATATGAAGTATGCAAACATTTAATGAAAGAATGAATAAATGAGTGACCTAGGGAGTTGTTGGACCAGGAGATGAAATTTAACTTTTAAATGTAGAAGTATCCCTCTGTACCTCTGTCTTTCATGAGGGGCCTTTCATGCTTCCTCTGACTCTGTGACAGTTCTTACTCAAGGGTGCTGAAATTAAATCCAAAAAAAGAACAAGCAACTATATTTAGCAGAAATCAGAGTTTTTCCTAGTTTTCCTGTCTGTATGTACTTCTTCTATTTCCCCAGTGCACTTAATTTTTTAGTGTCTCTGGAGCCTTGATTCTAGACCTCATAGGATCCATTTTGGCCATTCCAATTCTCTCATGTGATATAACAACATTAGATAGTTTCTTTTGGACCTACCTCCAAGTCCAATTTTGCTTATGCTTATTATTCTGACTTGCAAAGTCCTATTGAGATGAATGGGATGTTTTTCAAGGTGTTTCCCTTTGGGACCTGGTGAAAAGGGACTGATTCTAAATAACGAGCAGTTGTGTAATTGAGTAGACTGTGATGATGAGGCAGAAACTGTCCCTGTACAACAACTCTGCTCTTCTTCCTTGAGAGGGGAAGGCAGAGAGATTACTTCTGCCCCTGGTAGAGAGCTTTTAATGCTTTCAGATTTTCAGGGTGTATAGTGATAGAATAATCCCCCCAAAGTGAGTTTATGTTCAATGATTAACATTTCAACAGTACCTTCCTACCTTTCTGGAAGAAATAAATATTTTAAGGATGGGCAGAAATTTTCCTTAGGAAAAACTGTTGAGAGGAGTCAAAAATTGTCTGTGGGATAACATTTTCTTCCAGTAAAATGAAGAGGAAGTTTGTGGGCAAGGAATAGGGACTCCTAT
>RJWT010037520.1:0-13055 GCA_004365215.1 Cuniculus paca | reverse complement strand
TTTTCAGTTTTATTCTGGATGCAGTGATACAGTTCACATAAGCCCTTACCATAGGCCCTGAAGTATGCTGGGAACTGAAGTAAGATTCAGGGAGTTGTAAACTGTGGGCTGAGTCACCTTACACCTTTGCAAATAGCAAGATATAGTGGTGATGGGGGATGGGACTGGGAAAGACTAAAGCGTTAACTCTCCAATGAATGAATCATGGCAGTAAAGCATCCTGAATGCATGGATAAAGATACTGAGGAAGGTCTGCAAACTCCACTCAGACCAATCACTGCTTCTTCTTGTAAGTAAAGTTTTTTTTTTAAGTAAAGTTTTATTAAAACACTGATTTGCTTAATCATTGTCTGTGGTTGTATTAGTGCTTATAATGCCAAACTGAATACTGTGACAGAGACGCTCTGACCCTTAAGACCTAGAATATTTATGATCTGAACCTTTATAGAGAAGGTTTGTGGTATCTGTTCTAGAGTAAGGAGGATATAGTTCAGGTTCTAAAAGAATTGCTTATTAAACTACAGTTTAAAATATCATCTACTGTCTTAATCACAAGGAACACTTGAGAATTAAGATAATCAATTCTCATGAGAGTTTACCTCCCTGCAAAAGGTTCTCGTGAGGCCAGTGCAGGAGGTGAATAGGCAGTATCACTCAATTTTTTTTTTTTCAGAGTCACTCTTCTTGCAGTGAATACCTAGTGTGGTTGGGGAAGATTCAAGGTGCCAGAATTTGTACCAAGTCAACATATTTAAGATCTGAGAAAAATGATGTACCTCATTCCACTTCAAAGGTATAGGGCCATTAATTCAGACTTCCCTTTTGTTGCTATTACCTAGGAGTGGAGAACTGCCTTAGTAAGGAAACAGGTCACTGAATAGGAGTATTTTCTGCCAGTCCAGGATTGAATATGGTTATGGAGGGGAGAGAGTCAATGGAAAAGGAGGACTTTGGGCCTGGTGTGGTAGTGCATGCCTGTAATCCCAGCACTTGGGAGGCTGAGGCAGGAGGAGTGCCATGAGTTTGAGGCCAGCCCAAGCTACATAGTGAGTTCAAGGCCTGGCTGAACTACCTAGTGAGACCTTGTCTCAAAAAAAAATAAATAAATAAAAAGAAAAAGAAAGAAAAGGAAGACTTGGCCACTATTGACCTTTACTTAGATATCTACTTCAGTGAAAAGTGCCAAAGTAGTATCTTTAAGTTCCAACATGCCTGTGGCATCTTTTTCCATTTGTGTGTTACTGAGGCCCTCACAGGGATCCTTCTCTCCTTCGTGTCTGTGACTTATAACATGGTACTTGAGTCTCTACAGACTGACTTGTCAAATCTTAAAGCTTAAATTAATTGCTCTTTCCTCTGTGCTCTTATTTCATCTTGTCATAATATAACAGTCAGCTTATCTTACCTTTGTATTTCAATTCTATGTGCACATGAACTCTTCTCCATACTAGGCTTTACTTTAGAGCAGCATTTTAGCCTTATCCCAAATTAACTATCCCTAAATCCTTGACAGTGAATGTTTAGTTGTAATACCTATTGACTACAATTTATTTAAATTAATTTAAATGGTACTTACTACATCCCGATGAGATTATAGTAGATGTAGGGCTGGAAAACGTAGCTCAGTGGTAGAACACTTATTTGTGTATGTTAGGCACTGGGTTCATGTTCCAGGACTGCGGCAAAGAGGAGGGCAGACAAGACCACAGTAGATGTGGATGTAGATATGAGTCTGATTCTTCTCTTATAATTACCATTTTACCTGTTATGGATGATGTCAAAATATTTACCATATTTGACATCTCCTGCAGATTAATTTGTTTTTCCCAAGCCTCAGTTGGGCATAGCTGATTAAAGTTCCCCAAAGGAATCAGCCACTTAAGATCTCTTGGTTGCAAGAGATAAGCGCTTAAGTAATAGAAATCATCTTTACTCCAGAGAATAACCAAAGTATTTCACAGAAGCAGAGGAATCACTGAAACAGTAAGCTTCAGGTGTATTAGGAAGCAGGATGTTTCTGAGGACTTGAGCATCAAGCACTTGTGAACTCTGTGACCTGGGACATCACAAGGTGCATTCACTCACGATTTAAATTCCTAAGGATCTGTTTAACCTAGGTTGATTCAGGAGTCCAACCCTGTGATTGGGAAACAGGACCTTTCCTTTAAATAAAAAAATACGAGTTAAGAGGAAAAAAGTAGTAGATAAACTAAAATAAGTTTTACCACAGTAATCTGAGGACAAACTATGTCACTCAAGATGCTCTCTCAAGAATGTAAATTTAGAGATGAAAATAAACAAATAAACAAAAGTATAAATGACTTTGGCTTAGACGCCACATAGACTAAGGCTGGGGCCATGGTGGGGAAGCATAGGAAACAGAGCTGACAGAAGAAACACTGAGAGATAACAGTGGCCATGCATCCCCTTAATAGATGGACAAAGTGGCTTCACGTCTTAGTGAGACCTCCTCATGCTTTTCTTAAACTTGCCAATGTAAGCCGGGTGTGGTGGCTTATGCCTGTAATCCCAGCACTCGGGAGGCTGAGGCAGGTGGATCGTTGTGAGTTCGAGACCAGCCTGGGCTACAAAGTGAGCTCAAGGCCAGCCTGAATGGCATAGTGAGACCCTGTCTCAAAAACAGGGCTGGGGATCTAGCTCAGTGGTCTAAGCGCCTGCCCGGCAAGCGCAAGGTCATGAGTTCAATCCCCTGTGCCGCAAAAAAAAAAAAAACTTGCCAATGTACGATTTGTAGTTAGCATGGCTTAACAATGGGGTCACATTCTGAGTGATGCATTGTTAGGTGATTTCATCATTGTGTTGTAAAGTGAATATTATAAAGGGAACTTACAGTCTTAGATGATATAGGTCAATCATTCGACTTGCTCTTTTAATATAATAAAAAGCCACAGTAAACATGAGATGTATGAGTGCTGCCAGAGTGACAAGATTTTTTTATAAGTAGAAGTACTTTCTAAAACGATTAAAAAGTAAGTATATAACCCAGTAACATAGTGATTTATTACAGTTATCAAGTACATAATTGTGTGTGTTATGCTTTTACATGACTGGCAATACAGTAGGTTTACTTATATAATCATTGCCTTAAGTATATGAATAATACATGCAAAATTAATTATAATGACTATGATGTCACTAGGCAATTGATAGGGATTTTTCAGCTCCATTATAATCTTATGGGACCACCATGCAGAATGTCGTTAACCCTAATAGTTAAGTGACTGTATTTTCCATCTAGCTATTCTGTCCTAGGATATTCCTTCAATTTATAAATGAGAAATACTTAATTGTCTTATGTTTTAGAATATTCAACTATAGGATAATTGAAATTGAAATTATGTTAGATATCAAAGAGTAAAGAAAACCAGATGATCTCAGGTATAAATGTCATTTGTCAATTCTGCTATTTGGTAATGATAATGATAGTGATTTAAGATATATTTAGAACTTTCTAAGGGCCAAGCATATGTACAAATGTACACACACACACACACAAAGTCTTATGTATTCTCACAAAGCACCTGAAGTACGGGTAGAATTATTAGTTTCATTTTACATACAAGAGAATAAAGATATAAACAGGACAAACTATAGGGTCAAGATTCAAATTCCCTAATTTAACATCAAAGCCTCAATTTTTTGTTGTTGTTGTTGTTCGTTTTTGGAGACAAGGTCTTACGATGTACTTCAGGCTGGCTTTGAACTCACTGTGTAACCTAAGCTGGCCTCTAACCTGCAGTGATTCTCCTGCCTCAGCTTCCTAAATGTTGGGATTATGGGCATGTGCACCATCAAAGCCTCAATTCTTGAAAGTGCAAATGTTTTCAAAAGTCCAGGAATTAATCAGTTTACAGGAAATCTGAGTTTTTTAAATACCACAGGATCAAAATTGTCTCCTTTTCTTCAGGTTACATTCTGTTATGGTTGATACATTGTGTCAACTTGAGCACTTTAGAAGTTTAACTGAGAAACTCAGCAGGGAGCCAGGGTTCTTACTTTGTAAATATCCTCATCTTGTGCAAAGGAGGGCAAGGAGATTTTGTGAGTGCTATACCCCCACTGAAGGGCGGTGGTGGGGTGGCCTGTATACAATTCAAGGAAGGAGAGGAGGCTTGCTTTCTCTCTTTCGCTCTGGCTGCTGCCTTGAAGTGTTGCCCCAGAGCCATGCCACTCTGCCTTGGAGCCAGCTGATTATGGACTGAAATCTCCAGAAACTGTAAGCTAAATAAATCTTTCCTTGCTTCATTTTGGGTGTCAGGTGTTTTGTCCCAGCAATGAGAGGAAAGTAACCAAGACAGAATTTGGTACCAGTGGAGTGGGGTCATTGCTCTGACTGTACCTGACCATGTGGTCCAAGAGCCTTTGGAAATGGCTTATGGGAAGAGTTTGGAAAGGTTTGGAGATGTCACCTTAAAGAGAAGCCCTGGAATAGTTTAGGCTGTTCTGTAGGGGAGATTTTGGTCAGAGCTCAGGAGACCAGAAGGCTGATAGAAACCCTGCCAGTAAAGACCAGGCTCAGGAGGTTTCTGCTGGGAAAAAGGACTCCACACGATGTGTGTTATGGCTTGGCAGAAAGTTTGTCTACATTTTGTTTGTGTCCCAAGACTTTGCCTGAGACTGAAATTAAGGACAGTGAACTGATTAATCTGGCAAAAGAAATTTCAAGGCAGTCAAATGTGGAGGCCGTGACACGGCTATTGTTGGTAGTTTTTAAGCCAGATTTGTGTTGTGAATCAAGAGCACAGAGCCCAGAAGGGTGATTTGAAATGTGAGTTTGGCCAGAAAGGAAGCTCCAGTAAAACTGTGAACTGTAAAGATAGAGCTGAGACCTGGATTGCTGAGAAAGAACAGAAAAATAGAAAAGATGACCTGAAGGCAGTGCAAAAAGCAGCAAGTCTCAAACCTTTGCAGTTTCCAAACTGCAAAAGTGAAAGACTTTACTTGGAGGAGGAAGCCTCAGAACACCATGTACCAGAATGGCGACAGAGGCCCCAAGAGGTTCCTGAATGTCAGTGACATAGAGAATCTGTGCCTCAGTCAGGTTCAGAGTGTCCAGCAATCCAGGCACTTAACCCCTACAGCCAAGAGAGAAGAAAGCCTGGCTACTGCTCCAGCTAACAGCAGACCTCAGTGTCATTCATATGGTGCTGGTTTTAGGTGCACACGTAATGCACGAGTTCTGAGGTTAAGGCAGCTTCCACTCCAATTTCAGAAGGCCTAGGGGGCCAGGCAGTGTGCCCCTGAGAGGGCAGTGTGTGAAACTGTAAATGTGAAGCCAAAGGTGCACTGGAGAACCCAGAAATTTGGAAAAGGCAGGAACATGAATCATCTAAGGAAACCTGCAGTGAGGAAGCAAAGCCATCCCAAGAGAGAAGCCATGGTATCAATAACCACCAGAAGTGCCATAGAGGTGGAGTCACACAAGCCCTTTAGAGCTGACAATTTGCCACAGGTTGCTTTAGATGCTGGACAAGCAACTATAGAGCTGAACATTTGCCCTGATGGATTTTGGACTTCTTTTGGTCCCAATGCTTTGTACCCTCCTGTTTGTAACTTTTGGAATGGAAGTATTTAACTTTGTTTTCATTTGTACAGGGGCTTGGAGCTAAGAGTTTGCATTCCATCTTGGAAGAGACTTGGGACTTGAACTTTTCAGCAATGCTGAAACTGTTAGGACTCTGGCAATATTTGCAGATGGACTAAATGCCTTTTGCATAAAGAGATGTGCATGAGTCCTTGGGAGTCCAAAGACAAAATGTTATGTTTCTAATGTTGATAGACTTAATGATGGTTCTTAAGGATTGTTAAGTTGTGTTATAATGTTCAAGTTGCAAAATGGTAAGAATTAGCATGTCTTGGTATCTGGAGGCTGGTTTAAAGAAATATGTCTGGGTTGCCAGGTTGACAAGGGGTGGATTGTTATGGTTGATACATTGTGTCAACTTGAGCAGTTTAGAAGTTTAACTGAGAGACTGAGCAGGGAGCCAGGGTGATTACTTTATAAATATCCTCATCTTGTGCAAAGGAGGGCAAGGAGATTTTGTGAGTGCTATACCCCCACTGAAAGATGTGGGGTGGCCTATATACAATACAAGGGAGGAGAGGAGGCTTGCTTTCTCTCTTTTGCTCTGGCTGCTGCCTTGAAGTGTTGCCCCAGAGCCATGCCACTCTGCCTTGGAGCCAGCTGATTGTGGACTGAAATCTTCAGAAACTGTAAGCTAAATAAACCTTTCCTTGCTGCACTTTGGGTGTCAGGTGTTTTGTCCCAGCAATGAGACAAAAGGAATCAAGACACATTCAAATCTTAGAGTTACTCTGATAACTCCATTGAAATGAATTTCTTTTTGTACCAAGCAGGAAAAATTCGCCATATGTGGTGCTGCAAGGTTGTAATCCAGATATTCATGAGGCTGAGGTTAGAGAATTGTGAATTTGAAGCTAGCCTGAAAAATTTAACGAGACCTGAAAAGAAAGAAAGAAAGAAAGAAAGAAAGAAAGAAAGAAAGAAAGAAAGAAATAGAGAAACAAAGTTTAGAAAGTGTGTGCATGGGTTACTAGTGATAACACCTCAGTGTAAAGACCTGGGTTCACCCCCCAAGATTGACCAAAAAAAAGTAAGATTTACATGAATAGCTTCCAGAGCAGCAACAAGACTGACCATTACTGAGCAACTGCAATGCAGTTGGATTATGAGTTATGAGTACTTTGTGTTTTTTGTCTCACAACACATTGAGGAAGATACTTTCCACAATCCGAAGAGGAAGGTATATATAATAGTATATCCTTATATAATAAAATGGTTAGAATGCATATGCAATGTTAAACACTTGTTGAATAAAGACATTAGTGATTACTTAGCAATGATCTCTCTGCCTGCGGTAGCCCTTGGGAAGGATGTAGGAAAATGGCGCTGTCTTCTGGTAGCAGAACTTCTGTCAGAGGTGGCTGCACTTGACTTAGTTGTTCCTTCTCAGAATGATTCAGTCTCAGAATTGTTCTTTAATCCTTTATATTTCCATTAAGAAAATTTCTATCAAGTGTTTCAAAAAATACATAATGCGAAGGAGAATTAATGATTCCCCACTGGTCAGTGAAGTGCAGAGGACACAGGTCCATAGCCGCCCACTGGCCTGGCCATTGCCCTCAGTTTGGCCTGAGTCAGCATCAACAGAAATACAGGCTGGAGTGAAGGCAGATGCCAAGAACCTGTCTCATTTTTACCTCATTGCTCTCTTTTCACTGGGTTACTATGTCTCTTTTGTAGTCCAACCTGCAAATTACTTTGAGAAGGAGAGATGCATTCCTGGGCCAGCCTAACAATATATTCATTGCCTTGCTTAGGTGGGAAAAAAAATACTAGTGAACCTTGAAATATTGAACTTGAGGGCCAAGTAATTTGAAATTCTTTTCCTTTCTCATTGAAATTTTTGACACGTTGTGCTGAAATGATAGTATTAGATTCCACTTAATTTTTTGTTGCTTTAGCTGTGAATTTGGCCCCTGCAGCTGTTCTATTATATATAAAATAGAAATTGACAAAATAGTTACATTATATCCCCCAACATAGGACCTTCAATTTGGTAATGTATTGTTGGTGACAGTTACTTAATTCTTAAGGCCAGTCATAGTGAGACAGGATACTGCATAAGCCAAAGACCACATAAATTAATGTTAGGTACCATAAGGGTGGGGAGGAAATGGGTTACAACCTCTTTTTTCTCAACTGTTGTATTATTTTGCCTTCTTAAAAATCAGTTTAAAAAGTACATTAGGCTTGATTTATTCAAGTACAATTATAACAACAACAAAAAATTAAGTTTATTGAAATATGCATGGCTTTTTAACCTTTTCCCTTCTCACAGGGACTGCTCTCTTCACTAACATTTCTTTTCCTTTTTTTCAAGTGTTAATTATTTCATGTCATTATATCAGATTTAGTCTATTGGGTATTCCTATGTCCTCTGTAATTTAGGTTTTAAGCAACATATGATTACTCTGTTATTAAAAAAGAAAAAATCTGCCTTCCCTGAGTAGGAGACTGTCTGGCATACTTAATGTTCTTGCATAGAAATTGAGGTGAAAGAACAGATAGACCTAAGTAAACCCAGCATTTTAAAGGAGCTCCTTTAAATGTGAGAACCTTGTCAACTGGTTAAAAACTAAAAGTTGGTTTTGTTCTGAATATCCTTGCTGGGCCCATTATGCATAAAAAGGGGCCACAGCCCATTTGCAAGGCCTCTGAATGAACTCTATTCATTCCTTACTTGGAAATGTCTCTTTAGCCACAAAGAGAAACAATAGTTACAACCTAATTTCTTTGGCACCTATATCAGCAGAGGAAAATCTAAGAGACCATTATGAGAACTCTAGAACCTTCTTCTGGTAATTATATAATTCTGCATTCATTGGTCATATCTGTGTCTTTAAATACATTTTTTAAAAGATTATAAAGTAATAATGTAATGTCACATTTCACACATGAAGCAGTATTTTTTCAATGAAGTGTCTCAAAATAATTTGCTTCTTATGACTGCTAAAGTCTAAAAAAAAAGGCACACTAGCATGTATCCTGAGGTGTTAAGAACAAAATTCTGTGTTTTTTATTAATGTATTTTTAAATCAGATGACAGTTCAAAGCTACAGATAAATCCATTAATTATTTTCCACGTTTACTTGTGGAAATCAGTGAAAGGTATAGATCTGGGATTTGTAATGGGGATACAATGCATGTTGATATGAACTCCAAGTGATGTCTGTAAGTGAATGAGAGGCATAGACCACTTGACATGTTTTTATGAAGGAAATAAGGCATATGATTTAATACCTGGGTGCAGGCAGACAGAGGGCAAAAAGACCACCCCTAGAAAATGAAGAGAATCAGGCTTCTTTATAGGGCTTGAAAGAAGGCAAGGGACATTAGATGAGAAGATCTTAGCAAATGTCAGTGGTCAAAGTTCTCCCAGTGTCCAGTGTTTCAGTAGTCAAAGTCCTCAGGGAAACCGGGATAAATGTTTGGGTGTTTTCAGATATCCTGCCTCTTGGAAGATTTCATCTTCCACCTTATTTCTTTTTACAATCTCCTGTGTTTGTCAAGGGCAACAGCACCAGTGCTGAGCTGGGTTTTCTCTGAGACTAACACCACTGCTGACAAACAGGTTGGGTGCTGGGAAAGTCATAC
The DNA here is from genome assembly GCA_004365215.1 of Cuniculus paca. NCBI lineage: Eukaryota > Metazoa > Chordata > Mammalia > Rodentia > Cuniculidae > Cuniculus > Cuniculus paca. The sequence goes on along the minus strand of RJWT010037520.1, from coordinate 3,856 downwards.
CTAAATTGAGCTTTACAGTATCTAGTGAGTTTACCTAAGTGCAGATCTGATCTGAGCAGGTCATTCTTTCTTGAAAGACCCATTTCCCTTAAAGGAAAGGCCCCTGACCTGGTTCCTCTTCCTCTATGGTGTCCTTGCTTCATGACCTGCTCAGACCTGTCTCCCTCCCAACTCTATTCATCTGGTCACACTCACCCTCAAGTCTTAATTTAGGATTCCATTTTTTTTTCAGGAAGACTTTTAGTTAATTAGACTTTTAACTGATTAGTGAATAGTAAATGTGTTCAGAACTGAGATTATTTGGGGATTAGTTGCTGAACATTTAGAACCAGGTTGTGAAGAACTTTTGTACTATTCTTTCAAGGTTTCGAGCAGGAAAATGATGTTTGCTCTATCTTTTAAAGATTTGGAGATTGGGGAGAAGAGAACAGGAAGTCACCAAGAACCGAGCCCACCCTGCGGCAAATCAGCACCATGTGCAGGATGCAGAGAGACAGCCAGTCCCCGGCCTTTTCCCATGAGTGGGTGCCATTTGCAGACTGCAGGGGAAGAGAACAAGGAGTCACCAAGGAGCAAGCCTCCCTGTGAACCAGCACCATGCGTGGGCTGCTGGGGAGAGAGCCAGATGCCAGCCCCTTCCGCGTGGGTTGGGAAACAAGAAGAGCCAACCTGCTCCTAACCCCCATAAGAGACCGGCTGATCCAGAGAAACACAGGCTGCGATGATATCTATTGAGGTAAAATACGGTTTAGTGCTTGCAGTGGTTAGTGTTTCACTGACTTTGTGGGTCTAAAGCTGGTAGTCTGATCATCTGTTCGGGGGATAGCAATATGCAATGTATCATCTATGGGGGTCTCCTTCTGAAGGTGGTGGTCATTGTTAATTCCCTGTTTTCTTGTTTCGAAGTCCCTGTGTCATTTCCACTGTTTTGTTGGGTTGGGTTTTATTCTGTTTAATTTTGTTTGATTTTATTATATCCAATGACATGGGCAGCTATTTCAAAGATAACAGGCCACATGATGGTAGCCATTTTGGATTTACTATTGTCTTGTTTTGAAGTCCTTTGTTGCATTCCTTGTTTTGTTTTTATTAGTTCTATTCTGTTCTGTTTTGTTTGATTTTTACTATGTCTGAAGGTATGGGCAGCTATTTTGAAGACAACAAGAGGCATTATGGTACCATTATTGATTTCGTGTTGTTTTGAAGTCCTGTGTCACTTACACTGGTTTGTTTTGATTGGCTTTATTCTGTTTTATTTTGCTTGGTTTTATTCTCTTTAAAATAAAAATTTAAAAAAAATTCTGGAGGGTAAATTTGATTTTAAAAGAATGTTAAACCTAGCCACTTAATTAGTGGACAGTGAACTAGAAAATATCACACTAGTATTTTTTTCTCTTTAGGGATAATCCATCTTCATCTCTCCAAAGCACTGCGAAAGATTGTTCACTCTGATTATGTTTTTTGATTATGTTTTCAGTACTGAAAAATATCAGCTACTAGTCTTTGGCCTTATTTTGTAATTTATCAGTGAGTGATGCTAAATACAGTATCAACTAAAGTTTGAAGATCATTAAATACTGTGTACAGTACAGTTGTTCATAGTGTAGGCCCTAGAAAGATGTAGTTTAAAATTCTCTTGCTACCACTTACTAAGTGATGGATGTGAACAAGCTATTTAGACAACTTACTTAGCAAAGTAAACTTGAACTGAAAGTTGAGAGATTGTGGCAAGGAAGATAAACCTTAAAATTCATGCCTGCCAAGCATGAATTTCTTTGAATTTGAGCATGCTATATGAAAATGTATGTGAATCTTGCATTTTTTTCATAATAAATTCGTTTTACAAGAAAAAAATTTTTTAATTTGAAGAGGGGATTAAGCTGGTTAGTGCTTATTGTCTCAAATTTTCTGTATAATTATTTCCCCAGGAAGTCATTCTATGTTTATCCTATGGCTTCAAGCACTTTTTTTTTCACATACTTTTATGGTATAAAATCATGTAAACAGATTACTGAAATTACCAGGAATGTAAATATAAAATCTCAACAGAGCAGAAGTTTTACAGTGCGCTTTAGCCATTGCTTTACTGTGTTTACTCCAAGAATACAATATTCCACATAATTTTTTAAAAATCTAGCTCAACAATGTTACAAAATAAACTCATCATTTCCACCCCCCCATCATCCCTAAATCCAGATTATCCATCTTCCTTGTTACTCTCACAGAAACTTCAGGAAGCATGCTGGCTTAGCCCTTTTTCTTGTCCCCTGAGATATTTTAATCTTTTCCCACAAGAATTCACTTTAAACATAATTTTTTCTATCCTTACTTTTCCTCATTGCTTATTTCCTGTAATAAGCAGTTCATTTTAAGAATTTAATTCTTGCCTATGATATAACTGACTTTAAAAAGTTTACTGTATGTGTTCACTTTCCCTTTTCATTTAGCACATGAACTGTATTCCCTTTTTTCCCCTCCTCATTAGCAGAAAATTAACTATTGATATCCAACATAGGCTTCCCCAATGCCATTTTATGCTGACCATCCTTTCCAGTCTAATTTTTTTTTTACTGTCTTATGTGGTCCATTCTCTACACTCAAAGTGACCCATCTATTCTTCCCTGAGAACCTTTGGGCTAAACTGTCAGCAGGCCTCAGCACCAATTACTCCCACTGTCTATCATTGTTGTTTACACATTGCTAAATCTGACAAGTTTTCTCTTCCACAAATCCTTCTCTGATCATTCGAAATAATTATATATGATTTATTCCTTTTTATTTGTTTGTTCATGGAATAGATAAATATCAAGTGATAAATTAATGTTGGTGATTTGGCAAAGACTAGACTGAATTGGTACCCTGTAATGGGGCTACAATACAACACAAAAGCAAAATTGATAACTAATTTCAGTCATGGGTTTTCAAGGGTCCCTGTAGTGTGTTAAGAAGGATGTAATGTCTGTCAGGAATCAAGTACAGCCTCCCTCCTCACCATGGAAGATTTAGAGAGATCTGAAGAATGAAGAGGAGCTATCAAGGTGAGGTGGGAAGAGATTAAGGGGTTTGGAGAACATGAAAGGGTGTTCTAGGTAGAAGGAAAACCACATGCAAAGTTTCTGAGATGGGAATGAAAGGAACATTTGAAGTACTGAGAGAAAGCCATTATGGGCAGCCAGATTGGATGTGGTATGAATAATGGAACAATGGTGAAAGAGAGATTGGCAGCCCTTGGGCTTGAAGGTATATTGAAACTGAAGGTTCCAAGAGAAAGTACAGAAAAGCAAGGAAAGTGTGAAGGAAATAGAATGCTCAAAGACAGTTTATGAGTTTGAAAAAATGATGGTATGATAGTTAATTGGGGAGTCAATGTGCATAAGAAATGTCTGGTGGGTTAGTTTAGCACAGTTCTGGATATGTCTGGGTGACTTTTACTGAAGAGTACTGAAGAGGAAAGACCCACACCAGTTGTGAGTGGTAATACCAGGTATGGGTGGCATCCAGGCTGGTAGCCTGGATGGAATAAAAATGGAAAGGAGAAGGTCTTACTTCTAGGGAAGAGAATCTCCAGTCTTGGCTATCATCTTTGAACATTTATCTCTAGGCTGCCAGTGTAGGTGCCTTGGGTGTGCAAAGAAGAATTTTCAGCTTTCCAGTACATATTCTTCAGGCTTCTAATGCAGACCTTTTGAGTTCCTGATATGAACTTGCACAGAACCCTGCAGTGGGCTTCAGGCCTGTGACTTTTGACTGGATTTTCCTGCTTTCCAATGTGCAGATTGCCTTTTTGTATTCTTCTGCACCTCACTCTACAGACGCCCATTGTAAATCTACCTTGTAAATCTTTTATATGTCACAT
>RJWT010037519.1:0-13047 GCA_004365215.1 Cuniculus paca | reverse complement strand
CTCCCCCGCCCCGACGTAATTCAGAGAAACATTTTGTGTTGATTTGCTTGCTATATAGGATGCTACAAAAGATATAGATGAAGAGCCAAATGAGGAGATGCCAAAAGCAAGGTCTAGGGATAGGGGCTTGGCGCTTCCCTGCCCTCTACAGGTGCAGCCCCTCCAGGAGCTTCTGCATGTTCAACTGTCCAGAAGTTTCTGAACCCTGTCCTTTGGGTTTTTTTTTTAACACATGTAGGAGTGATTAAGTCGTTGGCCACTGGTGATTGGCTCAACAGGCAGTTCCTCTCAACTCCCCAAAGGTCAAGATTTGGGGAGGACTGAAAATCCCAACGTTGTAATCATGCCTTGGTCTTCTTATTAGGAAGCTATCCAGGCGTCCCCACCAAATGTCACCTCATTTGCTTAGATGGCGGACTCCCGCACCTTACAAATGCCAGTGGGTTTAGAGCTCTGTGTTACAAAGTGGAGATGAAGACTGAATGTGTATTCCACAGTATCTGCACATTGTCCTCTAACTGCCTTGTCTGTCCTAGATTCTCTGTCCTCCACTTCAAGCTCCCTGTTACCTGGTTGATTCCTGCAGGCCTCGAATGAAGTAGTGGCTGGAGAGTAACTGTTGGGTAGGGTGTGTGTCAGATAGCGGGGGAACCTGAGCTGCTGTGGGCACTGGCTCCATGGGGAGTTTCTGTAATTTGGTAGAGATCCAGAGGCAGATTGAAAGTCTATACTGAGGGTACTTTTTAATTTTCCAACTATCCGAGAAGTAGCCCTGTTTCTTGGAAGAAGTTGAGCTCTGCTTTCTGTCCAAGTTTTTCACCACTTCCCCAGCAAGGAGACTCTGGAAGGTACTACCAAAGCCATGCCTTTGTTTACTTCTGGCATTTTGGTTGTGCTTTTATGCCAAAATGACAAACTATAATTTGACCTTTTAAGTAAACGTACTGAGTCATAAAAATGTAGTTGGCGTAGAAGAATATTTGAGTCCCAGAGTGTTGAAAAAGAAGATCCTGCTCGTTGGCTTAGTTCACTTCTGTTTTATTCACATAAGCAAGAGAAATGAAGTTAGGTTTCTTATGTACTTGGTGACAGACTTTATAATAACCTTTGGAGATTGTTATAGATTTGGCCAAATATGTATTTGACAAACACGTTAAAGTGTGTGCACCAGATAAGTAACTTCTCTTTTCAGAACAGGATGTCAAGAAATTCTTCCCTCCTGGAGTATTCATCATCTATTCACCATATGCACTGCTCCCAAGTCTGCCTTTAATGTGAATGATCTTATGCAGTAGTATCATTTCTAAGACTGTAAGGGCAGATAATACACATCATCAGACTCAGAAGAGCTTATTTGAATTCCAGTTTTATTTTCCTTTCAAAAGAGAGAGAAAGAGAGAGAGTCACCTCATTATCATTTTAGAAATCTTATATGTGCCCATTGAAATTAGTTTACCACTGTCCACCGTGCTTTTCAGTAACAGCAACAAAATAATCATGACAACAGTAAAAATGATAATGATGATTTAGTAGCCACTTGTTGTGAGTTTGTCTATGGGACACTCGCATCCCTGAAATTTATGTGTGAGATAAGTTAATTATAAATTAACTAAATCAAGTTCGTAGGTGAATAAAGACTATGTTGAAAACATATTTATTGTTGGAAAAACAACGTAAACATTAAAAGTAAATGAAATGTAAACTTCAAATATCTAAAAATTGACTGAAAACTTCACTGGAAAATGTATGAATTTTAAGTAGATTAAGTCGGCCCAGCTTGACAGCAGTGTGAGCAGTCTCTACTTGCAGTTAACAGCTGTTTCAGCAGACAGCATCTCTGAGTAAGTTTTCACAAAAGCTGTCAGATTTTCTAGGAGGACTGAGGCTATACTTCGGAATTGTGCTTCTCATGCAGCAGACATCAAATAAATTGGTTCCATGAATATTAATAACTTCTTAAAAGCAAATACACTAACTCCAAATCACTAGTGCTCTAAAATGGGAACATCATACCCCATCTGGCACAGGTACAATTAAGGTGCACAGCATAATCATTCCCATACAGTGCTTATCTGAAAATAAAAATCTCATGTGTCATAAACTCAACCCCAAACTAAATTACATGATAAATCAAAATCTAATAGTTCAGCTTAATGCGTTTAAACCATGATTTACATGATTTAAGTTCTTCCTTTCTTTGAACTGGTGAGGTTTTCTTTTCAACTCTGCTTTACCAAATACCTTGAAAAAGAGTCCATGCATCTTGGTTTGTCTCTACTATTCCTCACACAATTGTACTTTATTTTTTTAAAATAAAAAGTGAAGAAGACCTGTACTAAACATCCTTCCCATTTGTGTCCTCTAACTCTATTCACTTTTATTCAGAATTATAATTTAAACTCTTTGATATCTGACCAGAGCACAGGGAGATAAGAACAGTAAAGGCTTAACCTATGACTCTGTAGGGTTTTAGCCATTAGTTTGGAAGCCGTGAAAGCATTTAGTGGGTTCATTAGCCAATGTTTTCTTTCTTTTTTGGAGAAGCTGTAAAGTATCTCCTGAAATTGCTTCAAGGAATGTTCCATCTAAAGTAAAAGAGTAAAGCCAGCGGAAACACATTTGCATTCTTGTGTGTGCTGTTTGGTGTCACAGTGGGAGTTGAGCATGTACAGCGTGCCAGGAACTCTGTTCTGCACTGGGGACATCGGACCAACATCCCTGGGCTCACAAAGTTCAGCCTCCTGGAGAATGACCTGCGTAGCATTTTAAAAGTGACAACTCATAAACATATTGGAGTGTTGTAAAAATAAAAAGAAATGTAGGGCAAGGGCATATTCAAAGTTGAACTTGAAAAATGAATTGGAGAGAAAGCATGTGAGGAAGTATGAAAAACCATTCCTTAAGGGAAATTGCTATTGTTTGGGGAATATTCTGCTAACTATTTGCTCCAGTCTGTGTATAGAGGTGGTGTGTGTGTGTGTGTGTGTGTGTGTGTGTGTGTGTAATTACGGATAAACAAGTTTCAGGATATGACATGTAGAAACTGTTTTGGTACTTCTTAAGTCATATAACCATAACAGACTCTCTGAGGTGTCCTCATGCCAGGAAACCAAGCAGACTATTTGAGTCAGGTTAATACAGGGTTTTCCGAACTTCAGTGAGTGTGGTATCCTTGTAGTATTTCAAGGAAGTGAATGGTTTGGGGCACAATGTCTCTCTGCTGAGGTGAACGAGTGACTGGGAAGACTGGCTGGGACCAAGCTGCAAGAAGCTGCCATGCTCCAGATTGGAGTTTTTCTTCTGGTTAAGAATTTTAACGTCTTCCCTTCCACTATTGCACAGGGAATTGCTGTAATTACACGTAGTTCTCTGCTTTGGAGGGACATTAAAGGACATGCTGGACTGTGGTCCTCAAGGAATCATCGCTCACTGGGGTGATACAAATGCAAGCTATGGCAATACGTGGGATGATTGTTTAAATTTAGTCTTTCAGGGTGCTTCCCGAAGAAGGACGTGCCGCCTGGCCTACTGTAGGAATTGCGCTGTGGGGACTTGGTGAAGCTTCCGGTCTGGATTTGCATGTCTGGAGGAAGGATGGGCTGGCCTCATGAGGACAGGGGTGCCGTGGTGCCAACATCATGCAGTGATGGAGGCTCAGGGCCAGGGCTTCAGGGCCTGGCATGGAAGATACAGAAAGTGGAACAGACAGGACTGGGGGCTGGATTTGGAGGACTATAAGAAATGCCTTGGGGTTCTGAAAGCTTAATCTTAAACAATTTAATATCAGATGCTCTCCCTGTAGACAGTTTTTTTTTCACCCTCCCTGCTGTGTCTCCAATTTGACTCTTGCTTCACAAAGAGTAGATACCAAGAAATATGAGTTGACTAAGTTATATTTTACAGTGTGCAAAGTCCTTATACTAAATTTTAACCACTATTTTTAGTGATTAAAATCTGATAAATAATGTAGCCTTTAAATGCGTGTGGGAGACTTAAAACAGAACCCTTTGGTAAGCATTATCATTGATACCCCAGATCACAAGTAAATTGTGAATTCTTGCTTTTAGGTATTTATTGTCTCTCATTTATCTGAATTCTCTAGTTATCCTAAAGATAATACAGGGTTGTCACTGTTTGTAAGAGATATAATATCAACACTGCATACAATTGATACAACAAGCCATGAAATGGAAACAGCCATGAATATAACACTCAACTTGGGGACTTGCGTGCGACCTTGCTCACCCCTGCCTCTTCACGTCTTCACTCCTGTCTTGAATCGTGTGTGCAGTATCCTTGGTTTTTAGAAACAGTTTTGTGTGCATAGATATATTTTCATAAACAATGTATGGCTGAGTTTTGCTTGCTTTTCGGCTTTACAAAATTTTATGTGATCTTCTGAGTTTTACTCATTTTCATTCAGCATCATGTTGGGAAATGTATTCATAGTTTTTAATATAGAGGGAGCTCCCCTGCACTGCTGGGTGTGTTAGATCATAGGTCCTGTTTTCATCCTTTCTCCTCTTAACAGGTAGTTGGATGACTTTCCAGATCTTGCTGTTGGGACCAGTATCTTTGAGAGCATTCTTTGATGTTGCCCCTGATGTGGGAAGGCGTCTCTGAGCACACACTTAGGAGTGGGATTGCTCAGTCTTCAGGTTTGAGCACATTTGACTTCACGAAATGATACCACCTGCTTTCTAAGGTGGTTGTAACAAATGGTAGAGTATCGGTGTCATGGGAGTTTCTGTCCTCCACATCTTCCCCAGTCCTTGCTAGGATGAGACCTTGGGATGTTTGTCTGCGTGGTTACCCATGTGCATTGCCAAGACTTCCCTTGCATTTGATTTTCCCCTGTGTGAAAATTGTGTTGGTGACTTTGGCTGATTGTTCTACTGGGTTATTGGTAATTTTCTTATTATGTGTAAGACCTCTTGTATATCCTAAATAATAAACTTTTATCAATTCATATTGCTATAGACAGCCTAGTTTGTGGCTTGTCTTTTCAGTCATTCTGCAGCTTCTTTTAGTGAAAGGAAACTTGTAATTTTAATGCAGTGGTAAATTATTTTTCCTTTTCTGGTTTGTGCTTTGTATCTTAAATACTTTTCTGGCAGTCATAAAGATGTTTTCCCATATAGATTCTAGATTATTTTGATGGGTTTTGTCTTTTCATGTCTAAGTTTCGGGTTGAGTTTTGTAGAGGATGGAAAGTAGCAGTATAAATCCACTTTTTTCCACGGTCACAAGGCATAGCTTAGTGCCGTGGCTGGTTGGTTATCATTCATACCACTTCTTTTATCAGCCAAGTGCCCACATGTGTGGGTATGCTTCTGACATTTCTGTGCTTTTCATTAGTCAGTTTATCTCTCGTCCTATTGCACTCAATCCCTGATGCTCAAGTTTTGTAGTCAGTCTTCTCTTTGTCAGGAGGGACTTGTTTCTTTGCTCTTCTGTGTAAAAACTGTTGAGATTTTGAATATAATCATATTAAACATATGAGTCTTTTTCTGGAAATGACATTATCATGATATTAAGTCATATAATGCACAACATGGTCTACTTAATATTTCCCTAATGTCTTTCAAATAAAATTTTATATTCCTTCCTTAAAGATCTTGCACATAGTGTTAGATTTATATCTGGGGACCTCATGCTTTACTATGCTATGATAAATTTGTAAAATTGAGTCTTCTACACAGTTTGTATATGTAAATGGAATTTATTTTAGTGTGTTATTTTGTAATTGAGGAATCTTAATAAACTCATTAATTGTAATACATAAATTGTAGAAAATGTAAATAGTGATCTCACTTCTGATGAGCACATCTTTTCCATTCTTGTAATTTATTTCCTTTTCTTTATTTATCTTGCTGAGTAGGACCTTTAGCACATTGTTAAACAGGAGTAGTGATGGATTCCTTTTGTTCTCTTCTGATCTGGGTTCTTCTCATGTTTTATTTTTAAGGGCCATGTATGTAGTGTTTTTGTGGACAAAAGTCTCTAAAAAGACCTTGAATTGATATTGAATTGAATTGATATTGAATTATATTGAATATTTTTTGTCTGTATCCAGTTAAGATGATTTTGTGGTTTTTCTCCTTTAATCATCAATTTATAAACTACTTCTACTAGTTTTCTAATGTTAAATCAGTTTCTGACTTTCCTGGACATTTCCAACTGGGTTATGTTGCCTTTTTTATTTTTATATTTTTTTAATTTTAAAGAGAATTAAAAAATCCAATAAAAATCATACAGAATTTATGTTGCCTTTTTAAAATCATTGCATTTTGTTTGTAAATATTTAATTAGAATTTTTAATCTATATTTAAATGTAATATTTCTACAGTTTTCCTTGTTAGACGTGGTATCAGAGTTCCACGCACTGTTATTTAGGGAAATATTTCCTCTTTTTCTCTATTCTTGACTTAGCTTATATAAACCTGGAATTATTTCTTCCTTGAATACTTCATTGGACTACCTTGTAATCTTTGTGAAAAGAGTTAAACTACTAAGTCAATTTTAAAAGTCATTATATGGTTATTCAGGTTTTCTTTTTCTTCGAAAGTCAGACTATTATGCTATAAATTTGTGGGTATTCATTAAATTTTCAAATTTACTGGTTCAAAGTGGTCCGCAACTACTATCTTTATTACTATAGTATCTCTCATTTAAATCCAATTTGTTGTTTATTTCACCCAGCTTATTGTTTATTGTCATCCAACTTACTGTTTATTTTAGATCTTATTTATTAGGGCAGTGTGATAAGGGGGGTATTAGACTTGTCAAAGAGCAAACTTTTGATAGTTATTGTGAGTATGCAAATTTTACACCCCCATTTCTCTGCTATAGTATTAAATTTTTTATCACTTTCTTCTAAATTACTTCTTTATATGGTGAAGATGTTCATCATTTAACTGATACCTTTATCATAAGTAATTATCTCTGGTTCCCTTTAATTTTGATTTTAGGATTTGTTTGTTGATTTGTTTGTAATTTCTGCAGTTACTTTTAAGTTTTTAAAACTCATCTTCTACCGAGAAATTTAAGATACTACATTTTTAAAAATCATTTTTTTTTATTTTTAAATTTTTTTATTTTAAAGAGAATAAAACCAAGAAAAATAAAACAGAATAAAGTCAATCAAAACAAAACAGTGTAAAACAGTCTTTCAAAACAAGATAATAGGCAATCAACAATGGCTACCATAATGCCTCTTGTTATCTTCAAAATAGCTGCCCATATGATCAGATATAGGAAAATCAAACAAGACAAAACAGAATAGAACCAATAAAAACAAAACAGTGAACTCAATACAGGCCTTCAAAACAAGATAATAGTAAATCCAAAATAGCAACCACAATGTATCTTGTTATCTTTGAAATAGCTGCCCATGCCATCAGATACAACAAGAGAAAATAGGATAAAACCAAACCAAACAAAACAATGAAAATGATATAGGACTTTAAAACAAGATAATAGGGAATTAATAATGGCTACTACCTTTGGAAGGTGATCCCTCATAGATGCTGTACTGCATACTATTATCCTCTAAAATAGATGGTCAGATTACTGGCTTCAGGCCCTAAAACTCAATGAAGCACTAAACACTACAAGCATGCCGTTGTATTTTACAATAACCATCATCTCAGCTGGCATCTGGTTGTCCTCCCTGTGGCCCACGCATGGCACTGACTCACAGGAACTGGCTGGCTTCTTGTTTTCCTCCCTGTGGCCCATGAATGGCTCTGACTAACAGGAAGGGGTTGGTGTGTGGTTGACCTCCCCATGACCCACACATAGCCAAGGTATTAAATTGTTTTTTCTAAGTTTAATTTCACTTGAATTTCTAGCTCTAATCAAATTCTAACTCATTTGTAACCTGAACTTTTATTTCGACCTGTGCTATAAAATAAGACTCTAAATCAGTGATTCTAAATTCCAGCTACATTATAGAATTACCTAAGGTCTTTTTAGAGACTTTTGTCCAATCTCTTTTCAAATTTACTAAATCCTAAATTTACCAGTGGGATCGCGAGGCTTTAGAATGTTTGCTCTTCAAAAATATCATCAATAGTTCTTGTGGGCAACCAGGGTGTTATGGTTTGTATATAGTTGGCCCCCCCCCAAGCCTCATGTAGTCATGGAAGTGGCTGAATCTAGTGTTTGTGATTGACTTGTTGTCTCGTGCTAGGATTGGCAGTGTGAGTGCTGCACCTGCCCAGGGGTGGAGCCGACACACAATGCAAGGTGGAGAAGGAGGTGGGTTTTCCCCTCTTTTGCCCTGTTTGCTCTTGCCATTTGCAGCCGCCATGTATGGCTGTCCCCCCAGCTATGCCACCCTGCCTTGGAACCAGCTGAGTATGGACTAAAACCCCCAAAACTGTAAGAAATAAACCCCTCCTTACTTCACTTTAGGTGTCAGGTATTTTGTCTCAACAACGAGAAGAAAAATAACCATGACACAGGGGTTAGGCCTTGCTAATTTAAATGCATTTGTTTTTCTAAGTAGCTACCTGATTGTTTCAGCACTATTTATTGGGAAATATTTTTTCTCTCTTGCTGGTTTGAGAGTCCTCTGTTAACCACAGGGCTTGTGAGGGGCTATAATACGGTTCTTTGGTTCTGTTGGCAATTGGTTCTTGTACCAGTATCAAACTTACTGATTATAGATCAGTAACATACTTCAATGCCTATTAAAGCTAGTGGTCCCTCTTCATTATTCTTATCTTAAAAACTGTATCTCATCTTTATTAGTCCACCTGTTTTTTGTTTTGTTTTGTTTTGTTTTTCCCTTGTACTGGGGATTGAACTCAGGACCTTGCACTTGCCAGGCAGGCACTTATGCTGCTGAGCTAAATCCCTGGCCCTGTCATCTTTATTATAAAATATAAGGGAGGTTAAAAGGATTAAAATTTGACATATCTGTATGTATTGACATATATGTATTATATATATATGATTTCCCATTTAAATGTATTATTCAAAACAAGGTTTGTTATATGTTATTACCAGTTCTATGTAATTTATACTGTTTTTGTTGACTGTTTGTTATGTATATGGATTTTCATTGCTGTGCAGTTTTCTTTTTTCAGTTCGAGTTAGTGAAAAGGATGTCCTGTCCTTGATTTTCTAATTAATTGGCTAGTATTGGTGCATAGAAAACAATCAATACTCTTTCAATAGGGTTTTGGCCTTTTGCCTCTGTTGAAGTTTGTTCAGTTCCCAAATCGTGTCACTCAGCCTCTTACTAATTGCGCAACAATTACCTTCATCTGAAATATTCTCTATCACGCCTTACAGTTCCAGCTCTACCTGGTGATTTCCTAAACTTTACAGTTCAGCTTGGCTCTTTAGGTTGTGACTTCCTGCTGTGTGCTGCATAGCAACCCACCTCTTCTGTCTCCATGCTTTATTTCATTGGAATTACTCTTCCTCTAGGCTCCTTGAAGGCCAGGAAGATTTTATGGGTTGTTTGTTTGTTTTCGTTTTTTTGCTGCTCCTTCTCAGCTGGGAGACTGACATAAGGAATACTCAATAAATTGGCGAAAGGAAGCCACGAATATTTGTTTTGGCAGCATTACTGGCAATGTGGAAGTTGTGGTAGAGTAGAAGACACAGAGAAACCAAATAAAGTCAGTTTATCTAGGCAGGAGGGTGAGCATACAAATTAAAGTAAATTGACTCAGGATGGAGAAACCAGGATTAGAGAGTTAGGAGTGGAGAAGTGATTGGCATGATTTAGATGCCAGTCGCATATTGGTGAAAGAGAACTGGGTGAAAGAGATACCCTGGAGAGCTAGTTTTGGAAAGATAAATGGGAGAAAAGTGATATTTGCTTTTCCCCTCTCTGGCAAATCAGGTTGTGAGGGATTCCACTTTTAAGAATTATCTTTAGCCAGGCGTGATGGTACATGCCTGTAATCCCAGCACTCAGAGGGCAAGCCTGAATTGGGCAAGTTAGCGACTGAGACTCTGTATCAAAGTAAACAATTAGAAAAGGATGAGGGATGTAGCTCATTGTAAAGATGCTGAGTTTAATTCCTAGTACTGTTAAAAAAAAAAAGTGTCATTTGCCTCATAATCCAACAAAATTGTTTTGGGATGTGAATGTACAGCAGTTCTGCTTTGCCAGTTCATGCTTTCTAGCAAATTGGTGCTAAGGTCTGCTGTACAGTTTTGAAGATCATTGTTATGATGTTAAGCCACTGCAGCGAGTCATTACGGTATCCTTTGGCCTTATGAGACATCAAATATGGAAGATTTGTCTTTTGCCTGCAGGGTTTCCTCTTGGATGGACAATATTTTATTGGAAGAGTTCATTTCTTTCCTTAATCTGTGCCCTTGAACTGAAGATACAGAAGTCATCTTCCCTTATTTTGCCTTTCCACCTTTCTTTGTCACTGGGGAGACAGCACCGTACACTTGCATCTCTGTGGGTGAAACTGTGCAGGTGGTTCAATAAAATGCCCATCAGTGCTGTGTACTTTGATAATGCTATGTTCCTGAGATTTTTTTCTGCATGCTTGTGCTCTTTCTGGGTCACTTTTAAGCTCTCCATTGTGTTCAAGAGAAGCTTCCAAAATTGGAATCAGCCCAACATTACTTTAACTGCCCACTTTACTGAAGGGTGATGTGCATAGGTGGAACAAGGCTGGGGTTAATCTCTGGATAAACCTAAATGGGTTGCAAGTAGTGTCTAAGAGTTGAAGTACCAAGTGTTTTAGAATGTAGTGTCGAATGGTCTAATTGATGAACAGCTGTCAAGCATGTCTAACTAGAAACAGAATCCTCAGGTTCCTAGAATTGACTGTAAACATCAACAGGCTGCTTCCCAAGCTCGTGGCCCCAAACTGTCTCAAAAGAAAATAATATACTCTTAAATCTCATGATATAATTACTTGACTGTTCTCTGTAGTTTTCAGAAGCAATTGCTAAACCTTTATTGTAGTAAATATATCATATACCCCATGTAATTTACATTTTGCTTTAGAAGTATTTGTGTGCAGAATTTAAATTCATTCATATTCTCTCTTTCTGTCTGTGAAAATTCTACCAAAAAAACTGTTAGAACTAATAAATTCAGTGAAGTTGTGGAATATGAAATCAACATATAAAATTCAGTGATGTTTCTATATACTAATAAACTATCTGAAAATGAAGTCAGGAAAATAATCTGATGTGCAACAGCATCACACATTTATGGTCAACTAATCACTGATGAAGGTGCGAAGAATGGGGAACAGAGTCTCTTAAACAAATAGTGTTTGGGAAACTGGACATCCAGATGGAGAAGAATGCACTTAGCCCATATCTCAGACTGTATAAAAAGTCAACTAAGAATCTAATTAAAGACCTAATCCTAAGACCTAGAATTGCAAGACTACTAGAAGAAAACACAGGGAAAAACTTCTTAATGTTGGTGATGACAAAGAATTTTTGGATAGGATACCAAAAACACAGACAACAAAAGGAGAAATAGACAAATGGAATTGAATCAAACTAAGAAGTTTGTATATGGCAAACAATGAACAGAGTGAAGACAGTCTACAGAATAGGAGAAAAGAGTTGTAAACTATATACCTGATCAAGGGTCAGGATCAAAAACATAAGGAACTCAAATAACTTGATAGCAGGAAAACAAATAACCGTTTGAAAATGGGTAAAGGATCTTAAAAGACATTTCTCAAGTGAAGGCATGCAAAGGACTAAGGGTATGTGAGAGAATGCTCAACATCAGAAAGCATGCACAATGAAACCACAATAAGATGTTACCTCATACCTGTCAGTATCCCTCTTATTGAAAAGACAAGAGATAACAGGTGCTGGTGAAGATGTGGAGAAAAGGGAGTCCATGTTACACTGTCCTTGGGAGTTTACCTTAGTATAACCATTATCAAGAGCAATATGGAGGGGCCTCAAAAAATAAAAAATAGAATGACCAATTCTGCTTTTGGTATTCATACAAAGAAATGAAACCAGTGTGTGAAAGATATATCTGCATTCATGTGTCCATTATAGCCAATTCACATTAGCCAAGGTATGTAATCAACCTAGTGTCCAACAACAGATGAATGGATAAAGAAAGTGTGATACATAACAATGAAATGCTATTTGGCCTTCTAGAAAAAGGAAAATCCTGTGATTTGCAACAATACTGATGAACCTAACTGACATTATGCTGTGTGTAAAATAAGCCAGACAGGAGGACTGATACTGCAGGATCTCGGTCACATGTGGAACTGAAAAAGTTGAATTTGTAGAAAGTAGAGCGGTGATTACCAGGAGCTGGGGGCAGAGAGGAGGAACAATTGGGGAAATGTTGGCTAAAGATACAAAATTTCAGTTAGAGCAAAGATGTTCTAGAGATTTGTTATCCAACATGGCAACTGTATCTCATAGTGATGTATTGTGTGAGGTGTGAGTAAAAGTACTATGGTCGTTTAAGGAGTTCTAGAAGTCCTCTTTCGTGAGTGTCTTCAGTTGCGCTGTTATGGCTGCCACAGTGTCCTGAGTCGATTTGAAATGTTTACCTTTCCTGGTCTCTGACTTTGAGAAGCAGCCACAAGGTACTTGGTGCCAGATCAGTGGATGGAATGGGTGAGGACACGTGATGTTTTCATGAGCTTGCCTTTCTTTGGATGGCGCTCAGCAGTCACATTCATTATATGTATAATTTTTTTTAATCACACCTTGTAAAAAAGAGGACTTCCAGAATTGCTTCAGAAAGTGGCAAGAATGATGGGATAAATGTGTTTGAAGTGATGGGGGAACATTTTTCTGGGGGATTACTGGCTATGTGTCTTTTATAGAAATATTTTTTAAAATATAAACATACACCATACTTTTTGATCAGCTCTGTGTATTTGAAAATCACTGAGAGTAGGTTTTAAATGTTCTTACCATACACAGAAAAATAAGTATGTGGGGTAACAGATTTGTTAATTAGTTTGATTTCTGTCATTCCATAATATATAGATATGTCAAAACATATGCACCACAGATATACAGTCTTTATTTATTACTTTAGGAAAAGAACATTTGTGT
>RJWT010037518.1:0-13041 GCA_004365215.1 Cuniculus paca | reverse complement strand
ATGGTGTTTTAACAAATCAACAAGTTTAATATATCATATAATTATATTTTCATTTTATCCTTTCAAACTTATTAACATCATGATGTAGTATATATGTTATCAATAACAATATTATGAAATATATTTACAATTTAATGTCCATATTTATCTTAGAAACAAAGTTCCCATTTTCTCATATATATGACTTAAATATAATTCTTTTTCAAATTTCATTTTTTATTTCGTCACCTTGTTTTTATTGTTTAAGGACTTGTTTTTTCCATATGAACCAATATTCCAAATTTAAATTTAGGTATGGAAATATTACTGGTCTTAATGTAGTTACTATAGAATGCATCAGTTTTTAAAAGTGACATATAGTAATAACCTTTAAATCACACCAGTCCTTGCAATATAAAATTAACTCATCATAGCAAATGTGACTGAAATAAAATCAGCTTTGCCAATTATTTTTTAAATTATAAGGCAAAATCTATTGAAAGTAAGTGAATGGGGACTAAATAATTAACTTATTAATTGTACCAATGAAGAAACCAAGTATATGCTCTATTTTTAAAAATAGTTAAAAAATGAAGTTAATACCTACTTGTAATCAAATCAGAAAGATATTTTATATTTATGAAGCAAGCAGATGAAAATTTTATGTGTTTAAAAAGTAGTATTTTAATATCTATTTTATTAACAAATGTGAATTACACATGATAATGGGATTTTCTATAATTCCATATATGTATGCAGCATATACTAGTCATATACACTCACTTTTCATATTCTGCACACAACTCCTCTAGCACCCTCCTCTTAGTCCTTAGTTATCAGATTCTGTTTTAAGATTCTGTAAGGAATTAGAGAAAAAAATACACTTGTACAATGTTAGTGAGAATGTAGATTGATACAGCCACTATAAAAATAGTATGTAGAAATATCAAAAACTAAAATATTAAAAATAGTGTAAATAACAGATCCAGTCTTAAAGGAAGAAAAGTAAGCGTACAAATGAGTATCTGTGTGCTGATGTTTATTGCAGTCTTCTTCAAAATAGCTATAGAAGGGGAATCAACCTAGTTGCCTATCAACAGGTAAATGAATAATGAATTTTATTCAGCCCTAAAGGAACAAAATCTTAACATTTGCAATAAAATGGATGGACCTATAGGACATCATATGAAGCTAAATAAATCAGACACAGATGAAAAAGTATCCCATGTTCTTTCTTGTATGTGGAAACTAAACAAAAAGATCTTATTTTCACAAAATTTTTATAAAAAAGACTATGTAGATTAATAATAATAAAAAAAATGTAATCACCTTATGCAAAGCATTGTATAACACTTACCCCTGCACTGCTCTTATATATCTGTGGTATTAATAGGGTATAGTGATATTTTAATACATTCAATAGAATATATATGAAAATTTTCTTAATAAAAATCCTAATATTTTTATAATTTTTTAAAATGGTACATTTATGAAAATGTTTTAAAAGTTAAAAGTTAGATTTTCCTTATCACCAAAGATACTGGATTACTTGTTATTTTTGCAACATTTTTGATTGTCACATTGCATGTGTGCATATTTATAAGGTACAATATGTTATTTTGTTGCATGTATACACCGGTTGATGTTTAAATCGTCTAATTAGCATGCCCATCACCTTAAAAATTTCATCATTTGTTTATGATAACTGCATTCGAATATCTCCTTTAACTATTTTCAAATAT
The DNA here is from genome assembly GCA_004365215.1 of Cuniculus paca. Classification (NCBI taxonomy): domain Eukaryota; kingdom Metazoa; phylum Chordata; class Mammalia; order Rodentia; family Cuniculidae; genus Cuniculus; species Cuniculus paca. Next base: position 11,320 of record RJWT010037518.1, on the reverse strand, counting down.
ACATCACTGTTAACTATATTCACTTTCTGTGCCACAGAATAGGATTTATTCCCTCAATCTAATTATGACACTTTGCCAGTGGAGCAAAACTCTGCTCATTCTCCCAATTCCTACTGTCCCAAAGCTATACTAGCCATTATTCTATGCTCAAATTCTATGAGATAAAAGTTTAGTTTCCACAAAAAAATAGGACATGCGTATTTATCATTTTGGGCCTGCATTCTTTCACTTAACAAAATATCCTTCACACATTGGTATTGAATTAAATAGTTTTCATTCTGATAGTTAAATCATTAGTCCATTTGTATTAGCCAGCTTTCCTATCCCTGAGACACCATACCTGACATACACAACATAAAGGACAAATGCTTTAATTTGTCACATGTTTTTAGGGTATTTGGTTCATAGCCATTTGGGTTCAAGGAAGAAACATGACAAAAGACTGGCACAGTAAGGGATGCTTAGTGCACAGGAACCAGGAAACAGAGTGGATGAACAGTGAAAGAAAAGGCCTAGAGACCAGAAACAGTACTCAAGATCAAGCCTCCATTTTCCTCTCAAACACATCCAAAAGTGTGCTTTTCTAATCCCCTCGATGACTCCCAAGGCAATTAAGATGACAAATTTTACCGCTGTCAGTTAGAAACAAAAACATATATCCTTGAACCATACTTAATATCCAAATAAACATCGTAAATAACAAGCTAATGATTTCATCTAACATGCTACAATTGTCTTGCATGCAGTTACAGAAAATGCAATTGTTCTTTTCCTAAGATCTTACCAATTCCAGCGTTTTAAATCAAAATTGTAAGTCAGAGTTTCTTTTGAGACTTAGGACAGGAGCTGGGGAAGTGGCCAGTGGTAGAATTCTTGCCTTGCATGCACAAACCAGTCAGTTGTAAATGCACAGAATTATTTCTGAGCTATCTATTCTGTTCTATTGGTCTGCCTGACTGTTTTTATGTCAACACCATTCAGCTATAGTTACTATTACTGTGCATAATATTTTGAAGTGAACTTTTCCCTCAATGCCTGGAATATAGAGGTTTAAACATAAATCATTGGTAAAATAACATTCGAGTTAATACAGCTCATGTGAGATAGGTTGGAAGAAATTATTTTCCTCTACAACTATTAAAGATAAAACATTAAAACTCTATTTTCATTCACATTAACAAATCTGCCTTCTTTACAATAATACTTTCTTAATTTTCAGCATTTTAAAATTACATATTACATTTAAAGTAGTTTTTTTCAAGGAATATAAATTGATACATCTTTATTGTTTAATTGAAATGACCAAATGTGGAATGCTTACTTGTAGAAAAAATGTTATTTTTTATTATATATGGGATACATGTTATTCTATATTCTACGTTATATATGGTATATATATATATATATATACCATAGTGAATACTGCATGTCAAAATATGATTAAATTTAAGATATACAGAATTTGTTTATCCTGGATTACTGAGATGTACTATAAATCCAATGATAAGATTTCTTACCATAGTGAGGCGGAAAATTTTAGAGAGAAACCAACGAGAAGAAAGCAATATAGAGAAGATGACTGAGATTTTATTGGCACAGTCATACGACACAGAATGCTGGCATGAACGAGAAATGAGAAAGACAGAAAATAGTGCAGTGCCATCTCACATTCATTTTAGATGTTTTTCCTCTAGAATGTGATAACTTTAATTGCTTGAAGGGTAAAGTTTGTGGTGATACTTTATAGCAATCCTAAAACATTAATACAGAGTGAAAACTCACATGTTAATAAATAATATTTTTGGTATTATATAACAATGTAGATCTTAAAATCTAATACAGGACAAAACAAAGGGAATAGTACATATTATACTTCACCTACCAAACAAAATGAGAAAAAATATAATGATAAACTGAATCATCTTGCATCTAAACTTAACAATATTTTCAACCTATGAACTCTAGTTTAACTATGTACCAAACATTATGATACTTTATATTCCTTGGCAGAAACATAAAACTATTGCTTTAAATTCTAAGTTTCAAGAAATGATAGCAATAAATTGACAAAATATCAAGAATATGATATTCTGTTCACTGTTACCCTATAAATTTATGCTATGAATGTCTCGAATTATTACAGTGTGTATTTCATACATATATTTGTACTAGCAATTCCAAAGTTTTGTCTGGATTTTACAAATTCAGTGCAAAAATTGGTATTTATGCTTTACTCATTAATTCTTTCAACTTCTTTTGACAAATTTAAACATGCTTCAGATCAGGTCTGGTTAATAAAATGCTTCTGAAATTTCACATTCTTCATATTTACACTAATATACACAATGCTGTTTTGAAGGTAGTCAAGGTCTGTGTATTAAAAATGAAAAGGAATCTATCCACAATTATATAAGAATGTCAGACTGACTGGACATGACTCAGTGAGACAGGTCAATCTTCTTTGATATTCATTTGTCCTTGAGTCTCTTTCACTTCCTTCATCAGGCTTCTCTCACTGGAAAAAAAGTGTCATTCATTTTTAATCAGTTGAGATTACTTCTTTCACTGATGGTCATCTAAAACTTTATCTGACTGCATGTGGTTCTCTGGAGACCCTCCTGTATTCATTACTTTAAAAAATATTTCAACATGGTATCAAGAAGTAATACTAGCATTTTTCCATGGTCTGGTTCCTTCTTCATTTGTATTCAACTTGAGAGAAAGTAAGTGAATTTCAGGATTAAAAAACATGCCTATAATATATCATGTCTAGTGATTGTACTGTGAGTCAAGGAAATTGCAGAGCACAAAATGTTGCTTGTCTTGTAAAAGGTTAGTTGCACACAAGTAGCACATAGAACCCCCCTACTGCAGCTTGATGCACTGAGCAATAAAGCAAAGAATAATAGTTTTTGTTATTTTATAACCTCACTACAAGAGTTCTGTAGATTCACTTTGACTTCATAATATTGTTATTGCTTTTTCAAATGTTATTTTATAATAAATTTCACATGGTCTTTTCATTTTTAAGCCTTCACCTTTATTTTTTTTAAAGTTTCCTAAGCACTTTTATGCATCAATTAATATATTCATTTATCAAACCTTTTTAGACTCATTTCCAACTCTATTCTAGAAATACTTAAGGAAGTAAAAGGGTAGAAGGTAATATAGTCTTGTCCATGATTGAGGCAAATGGAAAAACAATAAAATAAAAACCTAAATCATACCAGTGGAAATACATTGATAGGAACAAAAAAGGCATTATACATTATGTAATAGAATATAAAAGAGTGTTATTTCCCAGTGTCATAAGATTTCTACCTGGGAAAAAATCAGTTTAATGTGATTAATTCAAAAATCACCTTGAGGACTTGGTATTTAGCAGATTGCTGGGGTCTAGGTCTAGGAAGGGACCCTTCAGTGTACATATCTATTAAGTTCATCTAATCTTTTTTGCCTAAACAAAGATTTCATATTGAGCTTTAATTTGTGAAGGGAATTTTATGTTCTTTATGAATAATGGGAAATATGAAGAAATATCTCATTCATTAATATTGATCATCAATGAGGAGTTTCATGATAACAATATAAACTTATCATTTAACAAGTTCAAAATTATAATAACTATTTTGAGATACAATAACAACATATATGTTAAAATGTGAATATATCACTCATCTTTCCAAGAAATAGTATTCTTTATTCTCATAGTGTTGTCTTAACTTGTTTGCTTTTAATTACTTATGACATATTAGACAAGTTAAAAGACATTTTGTATATCTCATTTGTTTTGCAACCAAACTGCCAAAATAATTCTCTCAATTTACCTACAAAATTTACCTATAAAATAATTTACCTTACCATTGGTACTATCTTAAAAATAAATTTTTGTGATTTTTCCAGTGCAATTACAGTAAACTATTTAATTATCCAAAGGGAATTCCAGATTCCACTGTAAAACATTCCTTTACCTTGCACTGAGAACTACTGACATCTAATTTTTATTTTCTAGATCACTTTGTCGAGATTTCTAATTCAAAAATTCCATTCATTATGTTACTATTGGTGATTACTTATCATACTTATTACACTGTGAGCTTCCTCAAAGAAAAATGTGTCATGTTCATGTCTTTATTTTAAGCAAAAGGTGCAATGACCCCACAAATTAAGTATTAATACATTATTATTGAGTCAATGTGTCAATGAATTAGGTTACACGACAAAATTTAGAAAAGAGCAGGGAGAAGAAATTTAATAGAACAGTGACAGCTTATCCAACGCATCTTGTTTGTGTGTTGGACAACTTTGAAATTACCAAAATTTCGCTAATTATAGAAATTGAGTATCAAAAATTAGGAGGGAAATAAAAGAAATTTATGCATTTTGATGACTAAAGTAAGGTCTTTATATCAAACATGGTACATATTATAATCCCATGGTACATATTATAATTATAATTTACTCTGGTAAATTGAAGCGATGAAATCACAAGATGAAGCCTGACTTAGATAATTCAGCAAGTTAGTGAGACATTGACTCAAAATAAAACAAGTGAAAGGGGTAAGGGATTAACTCATTGTTATGATTCTGGATAGCATCCTCTATTGTAAAGAAAAAAATATTTTATCATATATATTAACTGAATGTTTATTTCAAATATTTTCTTTTATTACATCTTTTTATATTCAGATAAGGGAACTATTCTAAAAATGTCTCCTTTGTTCTCTTAAGATAATATAAAACAATCAATTCATTTCTTGTATTAATTAATATTTTCTGTGTTTGACAATTGTGACCTTTCCAACAACAGTGTATGTTATGTCTCAAGTTAAGTACTTGTTGTAGTTTGGGTCTAGATGTTTCTCCCAAGCCCTATGTGGTCAAAGGGTTTTCTTGGAAGTGGCTGAATCTGGAGTATGTGATTGATTTGTAGTACAGGGTTGGGATTAAGAGTGCTGGGATTAAGGATGGGTGATTGCTGGATCAGTCCACTGATCAGTTTGGCAATGCCCTAGTCCCAGTAGATGGGATATAATGTAAGGGACAGAAAGAGGCTTGTCTCATTTTTTCTTGCTACTTTTGTTATCTTCTGTCATGAACTATTGCCCCTCTGCATCTGCCATCTGCCTTGGAGCTAGCCAATTACAGAATGAAACCTCCACAAACTGTCATCTAAATAAACCTCTCCCCGCTTAACTTCGGGCATTGGGTATTTTGTCTCAGCAATGAGAGACAAGTAACTAGGATAGGACTATTCACAGAATTATTTTTGAGGCAAAAGGTTTTATGATATTCCTATCAATTTTTTTTCTCATTATGTGAAGTATTAAGGTCTTTTCATAAGTGAAGTATACAGTGCATTTGTGAAGCTTGAACTCAATCACATCTGTTTATTTCAAGTCCAACTGCTTGTAGTGAGCATTAGTTTCATGCTTTTTGTTTTAAAATGTTCTTTATAGAACTAATATTTGTAGGGCTGGGGATTTAGCTCAGCATCCTAAGCACCTGCCTGGTAAGCGTGAGGCTCTGAGTTCGATCCCCAGTGCTGCAAAAAAAAAAAAAATAAATAAATAATAATAATAATATTTGTTAATTGTGATTCACAGTAAGTCCTTTCTTGTTTTCCTGTATTCTGGAAATATGAGTCTCATATCAGAATCCAATACTGTTTTAGAAAAGTACCAAGACTTAATTCAATATATTTTATAAAAATATATAGTTTAATGCATTTCAGTAAGACTTGTCCTGTCGAAAAAATTAAAATAATGGCTTTTGTTTCTTATATAGCTACTTGTAGGTGAATTTAATTTTATTTCTTTCAAATACAGAATGGTGACTGCCATGGTGTGCAAATAAAATTATCTAATGATGGAAAGTTAAACACTTTGAAATCAGGAAAGTCTTAAATGTAAAAGCACATTAAAATATTGTGGTCTATGTCCTTGTCTTTGCTAGTCACACAATGAATAAATAGCTAATACTCCAAATTTTGATGAACATTTTTGCAACTTAAGTAATCTTATCTCATAAAACATCAATTAATTCTCTAAAATCCAGTACAACTTCATAATTAATTTTTCAATTAAAAGAAATATTTTTTGAATAAATTAAATGTACAAGACATGTTACCAACTTTGAAAATTTCATAATAACTCTAAGATAACACTTCCCAAATCTTGTAATAAGATAAATTACTAGAATGGAGGAGCTATTAATGAAATTGGCAAATATTAACAGATTAAAAGTCAGTATGGACTAAATATTCTCTTTTCAGATTTCTGAAAGACAATTCTGTAAGTTATTTATGTTGGGAGAATGAAGAGTAACTCATAAACTGATCCATTTTTCCATTTATGACTGTATTTTAAATATGGTATAAGATACAATTTAGAAGTCAAAACATTTTCATGTCATTTCCAAGAGAGCACTAAATACTAATTCCCACATTAATCTTTTTTTTTTTCCTACTAAAATACACAAAACTTACCTATGATGCCAGAGATGATCCTTTTTTATTTTTTGGTACTGAGTATCGAACTTGAGGACCTTGAGCTTGCCAGACAGGTGTTGTGCTGCTCAGCTATCTCCCCAGAATTTTCCAGAGACTGTCCTTAAAATCCTAAGTACTCTGGGAATCAAAATTGTATAAGGTGAGACACAGAGCAACAAAAAGACCAAAACCTTAAATGCTATCAAATTTCTTTTATATTTGAATTATTAACTAATATTGATAAGAGATGACAACTAAATAGATATATATATATATATTTATATAAATAGACAACCTGCACAAATACAGGTTTACAGACCATGCATTTCTTATATTTCTGTATAATTTGTCTCATTAAATATTTTACTCTATTTTGCTAATTCATTCATTAAATGAAATTTACCTTTGGATATTATATCTTCAGAAAACATTCTGCTTGTAAAGTCATAAAGTTAATAACATCTTATCTTACAAACTCTTTTGCAAAAAAATTTCTAGAAATATGTTTTCTCATAGTTATCCAAACACATGAATTAAATAACTTAAAAATTTATTTTGTTTACTTTTCAATAGTATTATATCATATAATGATCATGTAAAGGATGTCCACTACTTGCTTGAAAATTGCACTCACTTTACTAAATAACCATATTGTAAATTTACTGTGTAAGATGGGAATATTTGATTTATAATTCTGCCTGCTCTAGAGAAAAAATATAATATGCACCCTAACAAACTCTGCCACTCCTCTCAAATTTGTCCTGATAGCATTTTGGTTTCCACAGATCAAAGTAGCTGTGAATTTCTTTTTTATGTTCATTACACAGGGAGGTAGTTAGTAGAGGAATTATGTTAATAATTATAGGGAGGTAGTTAGTAGAGGAATTATGGTAATAATTATGGATTTTAATCTATGTTTATATTCCCATTGAAACTATCCTGTAATAAAGCTTTGTGTCTGGATACAGTAAAATAGCAGGAAGATAATTTATCATTCCACATAAGACACTATAACCAGCTTGTCTGTGAGTGAAGTCCAAGAATCTAGGAATCTAGGCCATGACAAAAGGAGTTGTGTAGAGCACAAGTTACTGAAAGAGATAGTTGCAAACAGAAAGTTTGGGACATGTTTAGAAGGTCCTAGGTATAAAGTTTAGAGATTCCCTAAGCCAGTTCTCTTTCACTGACCATTTATGTATGTTACTTATTTTTCTTTTCTTATTGTAATGTCTAAAAACTCTACTACAGTGTTGAATAAAAGTAGGAAAATTTGCATTCTAAGTCTCAAAGTAAAGTGTTTAATATTATATTATTAATGTGATTTTAACTGTGCACTTTTCATAAACTGAGTTCTCTGGTAAACCAGGCTGAGAGCATTGTATTCTATTTGTATTGTGCCAAAAGTTTTTTTTTTTTTTAAGTAATGTTGGATTTTATTGAATCATTTTCAGTTTCTTTAGAGTTCCTTTTTAATGTTTTAGTGTGTTAATGTGATGAAATATATGTATAATTTTCAAAATTAAACCAACCTTAAATTTTAGGAAAAATCCTACTTGGTCATACAAATAATTTTGTATGTACACATATAAGAAATTCTTAGTCTATTCAGGCTTCTGTGTCAAAATGCCATAAATTAGGTGGTTTCTTAACAACTGAAATGTATTTTAGTTCTAGAAGCTGAGAAGGCCAAGATCAAGGTAATGGCAGATTCTCTGTCTGATGAGGTTTCTCCCTGTGTACTCAGATGATAATTTTTCATTGAGTCTTCACAAGATGAAAAGGGTAGAACATGTTTCTTATATTAGGTCATTAGTCCTATTCATAGGAGCTTTCAAAATGTTGACATTGTCATTTAATAGTGGACATGGATCGTCAGAATCTCTAAATTGCCATTCATTCTAATAGACATACATGCTGTCTATATTTAATAAAATTTATGAGTTATTTAATTCTCACTAAACTATAAGAAGATAATAGATGTCTTCATTATTTTAACTAATATGCACCACAATTGCAAGCATGTAACTAATACAAAGAAAGGCTTCTGCAGTGTAACTCTTATTTACTCTAATTCAATCTCAACATACTATTTCTTCATTTTGTTGTATTTGAAAACTAAAAATCACAAACACCTAAATAATATTTTGATAAACATATAATTGCAAATAATCACTGAAATCGATATCTATTACCTCACATTGTTACTATATTTTTATTTTTCTTTATTTTTGATTTGAAAACGCACAAATATATGGATATATAGAGATAGATGTAGATATATCAATATAGATAGACATGCTATCTGTGCGAGGATATTGTTTTTCTCCTTGTTTATTTTCAGCGACAGACTGAATATCATTCAGATCTCATTAACCAGGTTGATTCCTACTCAAAATTTCCCTCAGTACTTAAAATTTAAAGATTGTGCACTAGCCAGGAAGGCTGGCACATCTGCAATCCCAACACATAGCAGGCTGAGGCAGAAAGATTGCCATAAATTCAAAGCTAGTCTGGGCTACATAGTGAGTTCAAGACTGGCTTGAACTACATAATGATATCCTGTCTAAAAAAGCAAAACAACAACTACAACAACATATGATTGTGCACTAATATAAATTGAATTTGACCTCTGTATATAAGCATATACAGCATTGATAATATATTGCAAGTACTCACAGATCGCCAGAGAAAATGCTAATATTTTTGTATCCAATGTATGTAGCAATTTGTGATTTTCAGATTAGCACTTACCTGGTAACTCTAAGGTAAATTTTCAAGATGGTGTGTTTTTGTTTTTGTGTTTACTTGAAGTTCATTTTTAAAAACTCCTTTACTTTTTAAAGCCCTCCTTCTCAAATCTTCCACCATTAGGAAATCGTGACATCTCACTTATGAGATTAACAACATTGCAGTCATGAGCAAACATTTTTCAGTAAGAATTTGTTATTTATTACTTGGACCCATTGCCACTAATGTTTTCCTTTCTCTTTCTCCTCCTCCAGGGCTTCACAAATCTGTCTACTCAATTCTGATACTGTGTATTTCCCAACACTGAATGTTTGAAAAAATATCAACTAGTCAGATACCCTTTAGTCCAGCATAGACTTTTGTATCCTTACTCATTTTAGTTACACCCATGTTCATTTCAGAAACCTAGCAACATAAATTCTGAAGGATACTTTTTCTTTAGGAATATCTGACATTGTCTATCTTATGTGGACATGGAGTTTATAAAAGAAAAGGGGGACTTTGGTTTATATATGATATCATAAACCAATTCCTCCTGCTTCTCTTTGTTAAAACAACTAAAAGCACTGGAAACAATGCACTTCAAAAAGAAATATAAAAGTATAAGAAAGGTCAAGTTAGTCTGAGACCTCAGAAGTGGAGGAGCATCATGACAATGGGTCACCTTTTACCCACTAAGAAATATTCCCTAGAATCAGAGTTAAATGCCACTTAACCTAGTCACAAAAGCCTAGTAACTGAGTAAATGAGAATCCAACCTCCTGTCATAGCCTAAAGATCTTATAAAGAAAAGGGCAATACTGACAGGGATAGAGGTTATTCATGTACTTGGCAACATAGACTGACCAAGGAACTCACAAGACTGACCTGCTATAGCCACTGCTGAGTGCCCTATTTGGTGGCAGACTGATTATATTGGATCACTTTCATCATGGAAAAGGCAGTGCTCTGTCCTTAATGAAATAAATACTTACTCTGGATATGAATTTGACTTCTTACATACTGCTTCTGTCAAAATCACCATCAGTGGACTTAAAGAATGACTCATCCACTAAAATGGTATGCCGTGCAACATTGCCTTTGGTCCTAGAATATACTTCCAGCATGGTCCAGAAACTTTCAAGAATGAAAGTAAGGATCATCCCACCAGGTAAAGAAGAAAAATGATTTGATTACTGCAGTCCAAGAAAACACAGAATAGATGATAAAAGATGGTAGTTATATGTTCCAGGTACTACTGTGAAAAATTACAGAAACAAGTGCTACAGTTATGGTTATAAGTATTTCTTTCCTATTTCATTAATATATTTGTGCATGTATACTCACATATTAAGGAAATATTATTGATTTCTTTCTTTTAAAAGCAATAAGTGACTTAATATTGGTACTTAAATTTCAGAGATGTTTGCCATGCAAGTCAGCAAACTGAGGAGGGGAGAATCCACGTTGATTGGGGCTGGTAACAAACAAAAGGATTTTGACCTGGGTTAAAAAAAAAGAAAAAGAAAAGGAGCAATGTGGCTCACATTCGAAGAGGTCCATCCAGCTTGAGTAACAAGTCCTTTGCTGCTATTTCCTGTAGACATTGGACCCTGGTTTCTTCAGGCTTCCAAAGCCCACTTACAACAGTGACTGTTCAGTGAAATTCAAGACCTTCACTGTTAGACTGGTGTGATGCCCTTAATCCTTCTGTCACTTAGATTCCAGGCTCAGGGACTTGGTTGTTGGATGTACTTGCTCGCTCATGCCCAGATGACCAATGTGTACTATACTGCTTCTGTTCCTAAATACTATGCAATAAACATATAAATGTAGGTTCTATTCTTCTAGATAGCCCTAATCCATGCAAGTGAATAGACAGGTACATTGATGGATGGATAGATAGATAGATAGATAGATCATAAAATTAAAGATGGGTAGAAGAAGACAGGGGCATAAATCTCTTGTAAAATGGAAGTGCTCCTCGAGACTAAGTGGGAGAGGAGAAGGGGAGGGGATGGGAATTAGGTTGATTAGAGACATTCTGTGTACAGTAAACCTAAAACCTCAATGAATGTAAAAAAACTTTATGTTACAAACATG
>RJWT010037517.1:0-13041 GCA_004365215.1 Cuniculus paca | reverse complement strand
TCTCCTACCCTCCCTCCAACTCCTCTTCTTCTCCTTATTCACAAAAGCTTTGCTTTCATTTTTTCTTTCTTTTCTCATCTTTTCTTTTCCCTTCTTTCCTTTCCTGCTACCCCATCCCTAGTTCCCATTTGAATATTTTCTTCCTATTTCACAATATCTACTATACATTTTTGTCCTTATTTACATTTTCAGTTTCTCACACCAGAGAAACCATGTGGTATTTACACATTTGTGGCTTGTTTATTTCACTTAAGAGTATGGTCTCAAGGTGCATCTATTTGGCTAGACATATTTCAAGCTTATCCTTCTTCATGGCAGAGTAGTTCTCCAGTGGAAAAAAATCTTCTTTAGTCATTCATTAGTTGATGGGCATCTGGGCTGTTTTCAAGATTTAGCTATTACAAATTGCTCTGCTATAAACATGAGTATGCATGCCTCACTGTAGTATGATGCTTTTACCTCTTTTGGGAAGTTAACAAGAAAGAGAATAGCTGGGTCAAATGGAACCTTTAGCCCCAGTGTTTTGAGGAATCTCCACACTGATTTCCACAGTGGTTGCACCAGTCTACACTCCCACCAACAGTGGGGAAGGGTTCCTTTTTCCCCATGGCCCCTCCAGCATTTATTATTGGTTGATTTCCTGGTGATGGTCACTCTTCCTGGGATGAGACAGAATCTCAGTGCTGTTTTAATTTGCATCTCTTGAATGACTGGTGGTGTTGATTCTTGCGCTTCTTGACCCTTAAGCTGTCCTCTTTTGAGAAGTGTGTGTTCAGTCAAGTGTTTTGCCAATTAAACATTTTTTCATTCAAAGTAAATGAGGGTGTTTATCACTTTTCTGCTGAGAGCAACATGAAACTGACTAGGCGTTACACTTTTATTCTTTGTAGATTATTTGCATCATTTTTAAAATAAATAGTACAAAAGATAAGAAACACCTTGCCCTGGGGCTTTCTTTCTGTTGTACCAACTGCTCTGTCTTAGTCTTCTTGGCCACATCTCTTGCTTCAGCCCCAAGTTCTGCCCGAGCCAGGATTCTCTTCCTACTGCCTGCTTCTCTGTCCTATGCACACCGGCCCCCTTGAGACCCCGTCCATCTCCTGGCTTTCAGTTCCATCCATCCGCTTGTGACTCCTGAAGCTCTGTGTCCATCCAGGGCCCACACCCATGTATTCCATTACCTGCCTTCTTAGATTTGTCAGCGTTTCAAATTCAGATTTGTCCAAAACAAAGCGCGACGCTTTCCTCATCTGATTTTTATCTCACCCTTTCCCATCTCGGGTTCTCATCTCTCTCAAGACAGAATCTTATGGCACAGGCTGATTCTTCTTTTCATCCTCGCTGTCCTCTTCCTGTTCTCCACCAAGTCTAGTTTTACCTCAGAATGTGTCCATTTCTTCTATGCTCACCGGCAGCCGTAAAGTCCGAGTCACCGTCCTCTTTTCTATGGGCTACTGCAGCAGACGCTGGATTGGTCTCTAAGCTTCCTGTCTTGAGGGATCCGATCATTCACTTCCTTGTGCAAAATCCTGTATTAGAACAAAGTCTAAACTCTACGGTGGCCTAAAAGACCCTATGGGAATCTGCCTGCTTCCTTGAATCCGTGAATAAATAGATCTCTCCCTGGGAGAATCTGCAGAAGCCCCAGGCAGTCCTGCCATCCTGGAAGCACTAGGCTTCTGCGCAACATCTCAGAAGGCCAGGGTCATCCAGTCAAGTCCTGGCTTGCTGGCTTCTCCAGAAGATGTCGGCGGAAACAGCATCCATTTTGCAACTGAACACTCAAACTATCGATTACTCAAGGAACACTGGGACCAAAATCCAGCGGTGGATTTTGTAAACATGACTGTAAAGCAGCAGTGACCAAGTGGGTAGTAGGGAGGGGGGATGCCAAGCTGTGTAGAGTTTGCAGATCCTCTGGTCAAGTTGGCCTGGGATCTTTGGGGTGCCCTATCTTATAGAGAGCCCTGGGGTTAAGAAGCCCTCAGAGCCTCATCTGCAACACGGGGCAATACTACTGTCCGCAAGGGACACACGTGTGGCAGGAGGTCTCCTCCTCTTGTCCTAGAGATGCAAAGCCTGAGGTTCCCCAGTGGATGCTACAAAACAGGGCCAGCTGCATGGCTGAGGAGGGGAGCCACAAGCCCAGGCTGCTGGGACTCTTCTCCCCAACCCCCTCACTGTGTGCGGGGCGATTCATTCTGAAAAGGCCTCCGAGAGGCAGGAGATTTTTCTGGCAGGTGGACTGTTGCTTCCAATGGCTGTGTCCAGGTAAGACCACCTTAGTGACCAGACCTGGCACCTTGAGGGGCGCCAAGGACAGCTCTCCAGTGAGGGCCCCTTCTTCGCAGCTGAGTGGGACGTCTGTTCAGGTGGGAGGAGGGGAGGAGTCTAAGCGTGGGATTGGAAACCACAGGTGAGAAAAGATAAATCTTCATCGCCAGGAAATTCCAAGAGCAGAAGGGAAATCATCTCTTCTGCATTATTTAAACGTGTGTGACAGGGGGCCATTTGTTCTTACACAGCCCAGGAGGCAGCGGCGCTGGGGAACTGTAGTCTGTGGTCAGCAGGAGGGACTTTCCGGGCACATGAATCACCTCGCACACTCCCTTAGCTCCAGCACAGCTCGATTTTAGATTCTCTGACCCAAGAGTAAAGCCTCGCATGGGGTTAACCAGCAGCCGAATGCTACTGGGGCTTGGCGAGTGTGGAAACGTGTTCGGGTGGCTGTTGCCTCTTTCCCTCTGATTTGCATGTTACAGAGGTGTTACTGGCCAGGTTCCAGATAAATATGTACGGTTTTGTTTTTTTCTTTCTTTTTTTGTACCAGAAATTGAACCCAGGACCTCATGCTTGCCCGACAGGTGCTATACTGCTGAGCTACATCCCCACCCCAAATATGTAGGTTTTATGTCGCTTCTTGGTAGACCAGACCAAGAGCAAGCATATAAGAGTTAAGTCTTGAGACTGCACCGCCTTGGTGATTGTTATTATTGTGCAGCTTTATTGCAGCATAACTGACACACAACAATCTTCACATAGTAACAGTGTACCAGGTGAGACTGCACATAGGTATATATTGCTAAAAGCATCACAGCTCCTCGTTCTCTTTGTAATCTTCCTCCCAGGACTCCCTGCCACCACCAATACTCACTCACGTCGCTGTTTAATATCACTATAGATTTTCATTCTCTGGAAACTTTATGTGAATGGTATGTACAATATGTAGGCTTTTTGTCTGACTTATTTTCCTCAACATTATTTCTAAAATTTATCTATGTTGCATTTATCAATCATTTCTTCCCTCTTCTTCCTCTTCCCCTTCCTCTTCTTCTTCTTCTTTTACCAAAGAGATACCTGTTGTATGGCTATACCACAATTTATATTCCTTTTAATTTTTATTTGTTTTTTAAAATTTTATTTTAAAGAGGATAAAACCAAGGAAAATGAAACAGAATAAAACCATTCAAAACAAACCAGTGTAAGTGATACAGGACTGCAAAACATTACGAAATCAACAATAGCTACCCTAATGCCTTTTATTGTCTTCAAAATAATTGTAAAAATCAAACACAACAATGTCTTCAAAACATTGTAAAAATCAAACAGAACAGAATAGAATAGAAACAATAAAAAAATGAATGTAATAAAGGACCTCAAAACAAGACAATAGTAAATCCAAAATGGCTACCATAATACGTCTTGCTATCTTTGAAATAGCTGCTTATGCCATCAGATAGAACATAATCAAACAAAACAAAAGAGAATAAAACCCAACCCAACAACACAATGAAAATGATATAGGACTTCAAAACAAGGCAATAGGGAATCAACAATGGCCACCACCCTCAGAAGGAGACCCTCCCTAGATGCCATACTACCGAACTCTAGCCTCTGCTGAGCTACGCCCCCCCAGATATGTAGGTTTTATGTCACTTATTGGTAGACCAGACCAAGAACAACCATGTAAGAGTTAAGTCTTATATGACTCAGACGATCAGACCACTGGCCCTAGACCTGCAAGGTCAGCAAAACACCAAAGCACCACAGGCATCCACTTGCATTTCACCTCCATAGCTATCATCGCAGCCCATGTTTCTCCAGGTGAGCAGGTCGCTTATGGTGGGGGATTGGTACTTCTTGTTTGCCAGCCCCGGCATGGCACTGGCTCGAAGTGAGGCTTGCTTCCTGGTGGGGCCTTGTTCTCTCTCCCCAAAGTCCACAAATGGCACTGATTCACAGGGAAAGGCTTGGGTCTGGCTGTCCCCACTCCAGCAGTGGCCCGAGCATTGCACTGGTTCCCAGCTGAGGCTCGCTTGCTGGTGGGGCCTTGTTCTCTCCTCCCACAGTTAGCCGCTGGTGCTGACACACCTTAATCTTTATTAGTACATGTTTGTAGTACTTCATAATGACATTCATGGTGGGGAATTGGCCCATGCACTTTGTCCTTTCCTCTCCTCCCTCTCCCTACTGTCTCCATCTTTTGGTTTTCTTCCCAACACAATCATCTGTTAATCTGTTGATGAATTTAGATTTTTTCCAGCTGGGACTATCACAAACACATTTGTGTTCAAATGTTTATATGAACATTTGCTTTTTTTCTCTTGGAATTAAAAGGGTGGGACATGTGCATGTCTAACTTTTTATTTATTTATGTATTTACTTTTTCATATTTCACTTTTTAAAGAAATTTTAAACTTTTTTTTCAAAATGTTTGTACAATTTTCTGTTCTTGCCAGCAGTGTATGAAATGTCCATTTTTTCCCCCCTACCTCCTCCACAATGCTGGGTGCAGACAGACTTTTTAATTTTAGCCATTTGAAAATATGTGTAATGATATCACACGGTAGTCTTAATTTGCATTTCCTCTATGGCTAATGATGCCAAATGTCTTTCCATGGACTTTTTTTTTCTTGGTACCAGTAATCGAACTCACAACCTCACGCTTTCCTGGCACTGTGCCATTGAGCTTTATGCCTGGCCCCATCCATATATTTGCTCTCATCCATAAATCTTCTTTAAAGAAAATATCAGTTCAGGTCTCTTGTCCATTTTATTTTTTAATTGAACTGTTTTCTTCTCATTGAGTTCTAAGTGTTCTATATACATTCTGGATATAAGTACATTGTCAGACATAGGCATGACAAAAATGTTACCCCCATCTGTGACTTGTCTTTTCATTCTCTTAATAAAGTCTTTTAAAAAACAGAAATTTAAAATTTTTATAACATCTAATCCATCTATCTATATATATATACATGTATTATGGATTGTATTTGGGGTCATATTTGAAAACTGATTAGGCAAAAGGTCAAAACATTTTTTTGACATGTTTTTCTCTAATAGTTTACAATTTCAAATTTTACATTGAAATCTGCAATCCATTCTGAATTTTTTTATATGATAGAAGTTATGGATCCAGCTGGGGATTTAGCTCAGCTGCATAAGTGCCTACCTGGCAAGCGTGAGGTCGTGAGTTCAATCCCTGGTACCAAGGGGAAAAAAAAAAAGGAGTTATGGATCCACGTCCATATGTATGTATGTATGTATGTATGCATGTATTTTTGACTAAGGACATCCAGCTGTTTTAGTTCCAATTGTTGAAAAAGTCATTCTTTTACCATTGAATTGTTTTGACATCTTTGTCAAAAACCAGTCATCCATATTTTTGTGGGTGTCTATTTTAGGACTTGATTTGGTGCCCTGATCTTTTCATATATCTTGATACTAATATCAAATTATTTTGGTTACCTGTAGCTTTGGAATAAATCTTGAAACAAGATGGCTTTAGCCCTCCAATGTTTCTGTTTTTAAAGTTATTGTAGCTATTCTTGTCCTTTGCATTTTCACATAATCTTAGAATCTACTCTTTGATTTCTACAAAAAGCCTGATGAAATTTTGATTAGCATTGCATTGGGAAGAGCTGGCATTTTCCAACATGGAGTCTTCTGTCCTATAGAAAAATATCTCCAGTTATTTGGGTCTTCTTTAATTTATTTCAGCAGTACTTTGTTATTTTTAGTGTACAGGCCTTGCACATATTTTGTCAGTTTTATCCAGCGCTGTTTTATATTTTTAGTATCATTATAAATGAATTAAATTTTAATATGTGATTTTCATTACACTATATAATACAGTGATATTTTATATTTGTTTCTATGTCCTGCAAACTTGCAAGCAAACACTTATACGCTCTAGTGTCGTATTTGCATAGTCGTGAGGATGTTGACCACTCATCGTTGTGTCAACTAAGAAACTTCCCTTCTAAAGGCATTTATTCCGTTCTCTTGACTAATTGTGCTGACCAGCATTCCTAGTTCTCAGCTGACTTAGTGGTGAGAGCAGACATCCTCCTCTCATTTCTGATCTTAGAGTAAGAAAACTTGGCCATTTGTCACAAAGTTTGTGAACTATCGGTTTTTCATAGCCACTTTTAAATAGGACAGGAGCGTGTCCTTTTATTCCTAGTTTTTGAATAGCTTTAACCAGGACTGAATGACAGATTTCATCAAGTGTCTCTTCTGCATCTATTGAGATAATCACACGGTTTGCATTTCGTAGTTAATGTGGCGACTTATACTGATTAGATTTTGAATGTCAAACCAATCTTGCTTTCCTGGAATAAACTCCATTTGTCCATGATATTTATTTGTTTATTTTCATTCATGATTTTTTAACCTTTTCACAATTGTTGGAATGGTTGTGCTGAATTTTCTTTAGGATTGTTGCATTTTTGTTCATTTGGACTACTGGTCTGTAGTTTTCTTTCTTGGTTTAGAACCAGGGCAATGATAGGCTCATACAGTGGTTTGGAATTGGCTTTGATTTTCTGAAGTTTGTAAGGATTGGCATCCGCTCTTCTTTTAGTGTTTGGTAGCATTCACTACTGAAGCCATCTGAGTTTGAAATTTTCTTCATGGGTACATGTTTACCTACCCATTCAATTTATTCCACAGATAGAGTGCTATTTAGGGTAGTTCTTTATTTTGAGGGAGCTCTGGTAGGTTGTATCTTTCAAAGAATTTCTCCATTTCATGTATATTTTCTAATTAATGGGCATAAAGTTGTTCATAATATTTTCTTATTTTTTAATATCACTAAAATCTGAGTGGTATTACATGAAACATTCTGAATGTTGACTATTTTGTATGCTAGCTATTTTTTTCCTAATCAGTTTGACTAGGGGTTTTTACATTTTATTGACCTATTCAAAGAGCTAGCTTTCAGTTTTACTGAGTTTTCTTTATTGCTTTCATTTTTTCTATTTCACTGATTTGTCATTTTGGTCTTTACTATTTCCTTTTGTTGCTTACTTGGGTTTAAATTGTCTTCTAATTTCTCAAAGTGGAAGGTAAAGTCATTGACTTGAGACCTTTCCTTTTTTCTGAATTAGATATTTAGTGCTGTATATTTCCCCTTAAATCTGTTGTGCCATCTCACAAAAGCTGTTATCTTATGTTCTCATTTTACTCTATACAAAATGCTAATTTTCCTTTTGATTTCTTATTTGACCTATTTCTATGAGAAATGAGTTGCTTAGTTTCTAAGTATTTCAGAATTTTCCATTTACATGTTTGTTAATGGTTACTTTTTAAATTTTAGTTTGTTCAAAAAACATGCTTTATATAATGTAAGTCCTTTTAAACTTATTAAGCATTAATGGGAAGTAAAAAGAATTAAGATATGTTATATACATGTACCAACTACCCATTATGAGTACAATCATTATGTACAGCAAAGATGTACTAATAAACACAAAAAATTTATTAAGTGTGTTTTATGGCTCAGAATACATAATATATCTTGGAAAATATTCCATGTGCTCTTATAAAGAATATGTGTCCTGTTATTTCTGAACAGTTTTCTATATATGGTAAGTCGGTAAATTTTTATTAATAGTGTTGTTAAAGTCTTCTAAATCCTTATTAATATTCTGTCATATAATTGTTCTATCAATTATTGATAGAGAGGCATTGGACTCTAACTATAAACATGTGCTTGCCAATTTCTCCTCATACTTTTATCAGTTTCTGCTTCCTGTATTTTGAAGTTCTGTTATGAGGTACATAAACATTTAGTGCAGTTATGTACTATTGATACATACATCCCTTTAGCATTTTGTATGATCTTCTTTATTCTTTATGATTTTTCTGCTTTGAAATATACTTTTATATTAACATAGTTATCCATATCTTTTTTATCAGTGTTCACATTATGTTTTCTTTCCCACCCCTTTTTTTTTTTTTAAACTAGGAATCGATCTCAGGACCTTGAGCTTGCCAGGCAGGTGCTTGTGCTGCTGAGCTGTCTCCCCAGCCCCCAGCCTCTTTTTTTTTGATCTATGTATGTCTTTATATGTAAAGTGCATTTTTATAAGTAGCATATAGTTGAATCTAGCTTTTTAAAAAGTCCAATTTGATAAATTGCTTTTTACTGAAATTGTTGACTCCATTTACATCTAAGCTAAATTATTGGTATGGCTAGATTTAATTCTCTCTCACTGTGTTTCTTTTTTTAATTTATTCCATCTGTTCTTTACTCTTTTTCTCCTCTTTTTCTTGGATTAATTGAATGTTTTGTTTTTGTGCTGAGGACTGAAACCGGGACTTTATGTATGCTAAGCATGTGTTCTACCACTGGGCTACACTCCCAGTCTCCTAATTGAGCATTTTCATAACTCAGTTTTATCTCTTTTGTTGTTTTGTTTGCTATGCCTCTTTTTTATTGTGTCATCTTAGTATTCTGCAGGGTTTATAGGTCACATCTATCATAGCCTATTATAGACATTATACTACATATATTGTAGAAGAAGCTTACAACAGTGTATTTAATTTCTCCCTTACCGGCCTTGGTGTTATTATTGTCATTCATTTTACTTACCTATATGTTAGTGTAACTCTGTATTATAGCTGTTTTTGTTGAAACAATGCATTATGTTTCATAGCCAAGTCTACTTTCTTTCATCCTGGGATGCTGAAGTCTTATAATTTCCTTCCTGTTTAGAGGTCATCTTTTAGGTACAGTATTCCTTAGGTAGGCTTTCTCTTAAGATTCCCTTCATCTGAGATTTCTTTATTTCTCCCTGACTCCTGAAGAATAGTTTGACTTCTGGTTTCCAGTTCAGCGCTGTCTTAGTTATTTTCTGGTTGTCCATACAAAATATCCAACACCCAAAGTTAAAAGGGAACGGTTTATTTAGCTCACAGTTTGTGGAAGGGTCAGTCCATAATTGGCTGGCTCCAAGGCAGGGCGGTGGGGCAGACAGGCATCACAGAGGAGAAATGGTTCATGGTGGGTAGAAGGTAGCAAACAAAGCAAGAGACCTTAGCAGCTTTTTTCTGCCTCTTTTATATTTTATCTTGGCTACCAGGATTAGGGTTGTGCCAAACCAATCAGGAGACTGATGTAGTAATCACCCATCCTAATCTTAGCATAGCACCATGAGTCAATCACACACTGTAGATTCAACTACTGTCAGAAGAGCCCCACCTGTGGCTGCATGAAGCTTTGGGGAAGGCATCTAGACACAAGTCATAACAAGCATGGAAGTACAGTAATCACTAAGTAAAAAGCTTGAGATAAACTGAAAAATTAACAACTCTTAGTCTATCAGGGAAGTGAAGGCACAGGCAGAACCACTGCCCAGAACACTGAAAGACCCACAGGTGAATGCAGACAACAGCTTATCAGAACAGAAACCAACCCACCAGCTGACACATCTGCGGGAACCGGGGCCAGGTGGAGAAGCCTGAACTGTAATTAACCAATTGCTGGGGCTCAGCATGGACCAGTCTGACAGCTGAACACTCCAGGGGGACCCAGTCAGAGAGAATCCCCACTGCTTTTGTGAATTTTAGCTCAGCTAGGATCTCACAGTGATCACTGGGGGCGGGGGGAGCTTGTGCTTGGGTCAACAGAAGGGAGAAAAAGAAATTATTTTAATATAAGCCAGAACATTCTATTCTACTTGGCCAGGGCTGCCCTCAGGGGAAACTACTTTCCCAGAGCCTAAACTGTTGGGATGGTGTCAGAGCCTAAGTGACCTGGGACGGGGAAGTCGAAGTCAGCCCACTCCAGGCATCCCATCCCTGTAAGGGGCTTGCGGGGGACTGCGAGGCATGTGTGGCATTTCCAGGACAGAGACACAGGATGAGACCTGAGGGCTGATGGCGGCCACCAAATGCCTCCCCTCTGCCACATCACCAAAAGCCTGTTTACTGTAGCCCCTTTTACCCACGTCATCACACCTGGCTATCTAGAAAAAATGACAAGGTACTCGAAGACCAAAGATACATTGTCCGAAGAGACAAAGCAAGGATCAAAATCAGGCTGATCCACCAAGAATCATTTTTTTTGGACACAGAATTCAGAGTGGACGGTTCTTTCCTCTCAGTGCCTGCAAAATGTTTTGCCATTTCCTTCAAAGTTTTGTAAGCACTGTAGTATTTGTCCCTAGCCTCTTTCTTTGTCTTTCATTTTCAGAAATTTAACTGCGACTTGTCTTGGTGTGGATGTCTTTGGGCTTTATCCTGTTTGAGATTTGTTCTATTCTTTCACATTTTCTTTCTTTTTTTTATACCAGGAATTGAACTCACAACCTTGCACTTGTGCTACTGAGCTAAATCCCCAGCCCCTATTCTTTCATATTTTCATCTGTAGGTTTATGCCTTTTGCCACATGTAGAGAGTTTTTTTTTATCATTAATAATTTGATTATTTTTGCAACCTTACTCTTTTTCTCCTTTTCTCTGGGCTTTGGATTACAAGACTGACAGAGTTTTTAATATCAGCCCACAGATCTCTCAGACTGTTCGTTTTCCTGGTCTATTTTCCATTGTTCAGATTGGATAATTCTTAACTATCTGTATTCAAGTCCAGTAATTCATTCTTTGTTGTCTCCAAACTACTATTGAGCCCATCAATGCATTTTATTGCAGTTATTGTATTTTTCAATTTCATGATATATAGCTTATTTAGTATCTTATATTCCTTTAATGAAATTTTTAATGATTTTTATTTTATACTTTTGTGCCGAGTGTACGTCATCACCTACTGAATAATGTTTAAGATTATTGCTTTAAAAAAATTTTTTTAATTGATACTGAGGACTGAATCCAGGGTCTTCACACTGAGCCACATCCCCAGTCTTTTCTATTTACTTTTTGTTTTGAGAGTTTCGCCAAGTTGCTAAATTGTTCGGGCTGGGCTCGAATTCAACTTTTGATCCTCCTGCTTCAGCCTCCCAGAGTTCTGGGACTACAGGAATGTGCCACCACACCCAGCTCTTGCTGAGGGCTTCAGAATGAGCGCTGGAACATTCCAGCATCGGAGCCATCTCTGCGTCCGCACCCACGGGTTGTCTTTTCTCATTCAGGCTGTAATGGTCTGGCTCCTGGTGTGACAAGTGATATTTTGCTATATGGTGGACTTCCTGGCTACCAGGCTGTGGGACTCTGGATCCTGAGCTACCCTTTTGCTTTGTTTAGCCGTCCTGTAGCCCACAGGGAGAATGCTCAGTTGTGCGTTTGGCCCAGCTGGCAGCTTCCTGATGAAAACGGGGCACCAGTCTCACCCCCGGTCACTACTGACCGGCGCACAAGTTGGCTCCCTTGGGGCCCCCCGACAAGATGAGAATCTGGGGAGCCGAGAGGTGGGCATCGTTCTCCACACGTCCTCATGCACCTCCTGGCTGCCGCGTGGCAATGGAAGCTCTGCTGCTTCCTGGGCCCTGCTGGCACCAGAAGGGGACGAGCATCAGGGGCTGGAGGCTGAGCTCCCCCGCGACCCGGCTGGTGCCTCCCCTGGGGGAACCGGAGCGGGCAGCTGGGCAGCAGGTTCCCGCGCAGCCTGACCAGATCTGCTGGACAGAAGCAGGGCAGGAAGAGCGAGCCGAAAGCGGACCGCTGCAAGAGCGTGAGTGCGCGTTAGCCCCTCCTACTTACCTTTCATGTGTCTGAAATTTTCACAGCAAAAAGCAAAAACAAACGCACAGAACCTTTGATCCAGAGAATCTGCCGAATCTGCCGACCATTTCCAGATCTGTAGGATGGACAAAACCAGGCAGGAAATGGGAACAAATTGCTATAGGGGAGTGTGGCTGACTTAGCTGGGGAGACGGTTCATCGCTGGGAAAACCTCCCACGCGAAGGCGTCCGAGTCTGGTCACCTCCGAGGTGTGATCTCAGCAGGGTTTGCGCTTGCTTAGCACGGGCTGGGTCCTGGCTTCAGTTTCCCCCACTACAAAAAGGGTAAAAATAATAAATAAGTAGCATGTGACTTTTATTGGGTTCAAGCCCCAGAACTGAAAAAATGCAAAAATAACAAATAATAGAATATGATCTTTATTGATTTTAATGGGAAAACTAATATAAACCAACTAAAAATAATTGCACTACAGAGAAAAGTAAAATTTAGAAAACATGATTCCTCTATACAGCCTTATAGATCACCACTCTCAATGATTTGCTAGGCCACTCGAATTTTTTCTTTTCTTTTGGTACTGGGGACGGAACCCAGGGCCTTTGCCCTGCACTGCATCCCCAGACCTTTTTCATTTTTGAGACAGGGTCTCACTAAGTCGCTAAGTTGCCCAGGCTGAGGTCACACTCATGATCTTCCTGCCTCAGCCTCCCAGAGTGCTGGGATTGTAGGATGCACCACCATGCACACCCAGCTCTCAGATATTTTTTCATGTAAGTCTGGGGTTGTAGTGTATCTATAACCTTTTTTTCTTTAACTGAAACCCTTTACTAGGCACTCCTTATCAAGCAATGGAATCAATGCAAGGTAAAAATAAATGGAAGTTCTTTCTGTTCAAATTCTAAGATCATGCCAGTTGTGTCTATATTTTAATATCTGGCTTGAAGTAAATATGACTTTTTCCTTCAATACAAAATTGTACATAAAGACTATGGTTTTCTTTGAACCAAAGAACAAAAAGAAAATTATAGCCATGAGCATAACCCAGGTAGCAAGATCCTGAAGCTGTGGTTGGCGTCAGTTGGCCCTCGTGACTCTGGCGGGCAGGTGACAGCTGGATGT
>RJWT010037516.1:0-13036 GCA_004365215.1 Cuniculus paca | reverse complement strand
TTTTTTTTTTTTTTGCAGCACCGGGGATTGAACTCACGACCTTGTGCTTGCCAGGAAGGCGCTTAGGCCGCTGAGCTAGATCCCTGGCCCTTGTCTTTTTGAGACAGGGTCTCACTATGCCGTTCAGGCTGACCTTGAGCTTACTTTGTAGCCCAGGCTGGTCTCAAACTCACAACGATCCGCCTGTCTCAGCCTCCCGAGTGCTGGGATTACAGGCGTGAGCCACCACGCCTGGCTGCCATCAGGTTTCTAAATATTAACTAAATTGTACAAAATGGAGGACTTGAGTGGATCTAGAGAAATTAGAGTAGAATTAGAGGTTATCAGCATGAATTTGGAGATTTAAAAAGGTAGAAATAGACAAATGTGCATTTTTATGTGTGTGTATACATACATACTTCTAGGCTTTGTTTGCTGAAAAACCTCAGAAGCAATGACATTTAGCAATGATCATGTGTGATATACATATCTTGGTGACTAAATAATCATTTTCTACATAAAGGAACAAGTGCCCTTTGGAGAAAAGACTGATTTGTGAACTGTGAAAAGGAAAATGAAAAAGGCTGGAACATTTTCTTGCATATGAAGTGGATAAATACTCCAGAGAATAACAGTGACATATCAAAAGGACAAGGGGAGAACTTTGGTCATACAAAATACATACAGGGATATAAGCTTAGTAGTAGTAGTAGAATATTGAAAATAACCCAAAGATTCTTCAAAGGGTGAATGGTTGAGAAAATACAAGTATATTGTCTTTCTTTTGTCATCGCTGAGACAAAATACTCAATACCCAAAGTTTAAGGAGGAAAGGTTTATTGTAGCTCATAGTTTGTACAGGTTTTAGTTACTAGTTGACTGGCTCCAAGGCAGGTTGGCATTGCAGAAGAGAAACAGTTCATGGCAGGTAGAAGGCAGAAAGCAGTGAAGGAGCCAAGCAGCCTCAACAGCAGCTCTATTCCTGTCCCTTATATTCTGTCCAGGACACACACACCTAGAGCAGGTAGAACTCACGCCCAAGAATAATGGCCTTCCCATTATCCATACCCAGAACTGTGCCAAGCTAGTCAGTGGACTAATTTAGTAATAACACACCCTTAATCCCAGCAGCACACTGTAGATCCAGCCACCTCTGAAAAGCCCTACCTGTGACCACATGAGATTTTGGGGGGGCCACCTAGACACAAGCCATAACATATATCTATACATTGGAATACTGCTGTGCATTAAAAAGGGATGAACTATTGACATAAAGAGCAACCTAGGTGGCTCTAAAAGGTATTATGTATAGTGAAACAGCCAAGCTCAAAGTATTACGTATTGCATGACTGCATTTATGTAACATTCTCAAAATAACAAAACTGTAGAGAATGGAGAACAGACTGGCTTTTAAGATACAGAGATGAGATAGGAAATAATAGGGTTAAGGATGTGAATACAAAGAAGTAGAGGAGAGAGATCTTTTGTGGTGATAGACTAGTTCTGTGTCATACTCGTGGTGGCAGTTACATAAATCTGTGTATGGGATAAAATTAAACATACATACACATACCTGTTGATAATGTTTTAAAAACGATTGCAGGTTTTTAAAAATGGTGAAAACTATGTTTCTCTTGTATGAGAAACTCAGAGAACAAACAAAGAGCAAAATAAAGGATAATTGAGGTAGAGAGATACATTGTTCCCAAAGGAGAAAGGGATCAAGAGATGGAGGGAGGAGTAAGGAAAGGGATGAGGGATGATAAAAGAAAATGAGGTGTTGTGTACGTGCACCAACTTCCCACAAGGAATGTAAACATTATGTACTACACATATGTACTAATAAACTAAAATTAAAAAAATAAAATATCAGAAGAAAATTTTTTTAAAAATGGTGAAAACTGACTGACAACTATTTGGGTATATTTAGCTGTGTTATGTCACCACAGGGTGAAGGATACGTAAGACCCTTTGTACTATCTTTGCAATTTTCCTGTGAGTCTGTATTTTTAAAAAAAATACCTAAAATTTTAGATATTTAACAGATTTTTCCTAGTAGCACTCAGGTGCCAGTAGTAACCTCCTGTTGCAACCTCCATTAATACCTCCAGACACTGTGAGATGCCTCGTGTGGCACCCACATTTGAGAATCACTGCTGTGGTCCAAGTTTCCACATTATAACCCTTGAGCTCTTATCTTCAGGCCATTTCTCTGTTCAGGAACTGTAAGGAGGTGATTAGATTGGCAGGGATAGAACACTGAAAAACATAGTCAGAGACGTAACTTTAATAAAAACCATTTTGGTCCAGGTAGAACCTGATTGCAGCAGGTATAAAAGAATGCCAGAGAAAAATTTGGTTCAAGGAGTTTAAGCACATGGATTGGTAGTGAATTATTTTAGGCTTTATGGGCCACATATGATCTTTGGTTTTATTGCTTTTCTTATTTTTGTTTTTCTCTTTCTTCACTTTTTTTCTTTACAGTTCTTAAAAAATGTAAAATTCATCCTTAGCTCACGGGCCATAATAGAAAACAGGCACAGGTCAAATGTGGTCCCTGTACCAGTTTGCTGACCCCCCTTAAATAGACAAGTCTTTCCAGTGTTCTGCTGTTTAAAAAGCGTAGAGTAAGGGGGAGGTGGGGTTTAGTAATCAATCTTTCTTTCTTTCTTTCTTTCTTTCTTTCTTTCTTTCTTTCTTTCTTTCTTTCTTTTTCTTTCTTTCTTTCTGGTGGAAAAATAACAGTATTTTTGCAAGTCAGTGGAATTCAAAAGTCAGAGGAAATTTTCTCTATGTAGAAAAGTGGGATTGGGGGGATTTATAATTTAGCAAACACAGAATTGTTGTAACAGTGTCGTTAAGTGGTGTAAAGGGGGGGGAACCCAATTAGCTAGGAATATGGACAGTTAGTTCTTGGAAAGTTTAAAGAATCTTCTTTTCAATTTTTATTTTTTATTAGTAGTTTATTTGCAGTACACAGTGATTACATTCCTTGTGGGGAGTTGGTACATATGTGTAACACATCTCAATTCTTTTTTCATTCCCTTTCCCTTCCCTCCTTCTCTCTCCTCCTTTCATTTCTTGATCCCCTATGCAAAAGATGTATCTCCTTATTTCCTATTATGTATCTTTCATTTTGTTCTGTATTTATATTTTGGGTTTCTCATATAAGAGAAGCCATGTGATAATTAAACTTGTGTATCCGATTTACTTCACTTAACATTAGAGTCTCCAGGTACATTCATTTTGCTACAAAAGAAGTAAGTTTATCCTTCCTTGTGGCAAAGCAGTACTCCATTGTGTGTACATATCACATTTTCTTTTTTCATTCATCTGTGTTATGATTTGTGCTGTGATAAACATGGACATGCATGTATCAGTGTAATATACCTAGGAAGATATAATACCTAGGAAGTGTAATATACTTCAGGAAGATACCTAGAAGGGAAATAGCTTGATCAAATGGAATTTCTGTTTTAGGTTTTTTTTTTTTTTTTTTTATCTTTTTGAGACAGAGTTTCACTGTGCCGTTTAGGCTGACCTTGAACTCATTTTGTAGCCTAGGCTGGCCTCAGACTCTCAGCAGTCCTACTGCCTGAGCCTCCCAAGTGCTGGCATTATAGTTGTGCACCACCATGCCCAGCTTCTAGTTTTAGGTTTTTTAGAAATCTTCATACTGATTTCCATAGTTGTTGTACTAGTTTACTTTCCCACAAACAATATAGATTATGGAAGGGTTCCTTTTCCTCCCATAGATTTCTTGATGATAGCCATTTTTTTGGAGTAAAATGAAATCTCAGTGTTGTTTTAATTTACATTTCTCTAGTGACCAGCAATGTTGAACTTTTTTTTTTATGGCCATTTGTCTGTTCATTTCACTTGCTCATTTTTTTTTGTGATTGGGTCTTTTATTTTGGTGGGTCTATTTTTCTTGAGATATATGTATATTTTTTCTAGTTATTATTCTTGTCTAAGGAATAGCTGGCAAAATTTTTTTCCCATTCTGCACTTTGTCTGTTCAGTTTCCTTTGCTGTAAAGAAGCTTTCTAATTTGCTGTGATCCGATTTGTTGATTCTTGGTGTTGTTTCTTGTGCAACTGGGTTTTTGTTCAGAAAGTCTTTGCCTACTTCTGTGTTTTCAAGAGTTTTACCTATTTTATCTTCCAGCAGAGTTTTTTGTTTTATCATTCAAAGTTTTGATCCATTTTGATTTTAATTTAGTACAGTGGTGAGAGATTCAATAGATAGCCAGTTTTCCCAGCACCATTTATTAAAGAGGCTGTCTTTCTTCCAGTGTATGTCAAAGATAACTGAATGTGCCTCAGATTGTTTTTGCATCATCTGTTCTGTTTTATTGATCCGTAAGTCTGTTTTTGTGTCAGTATCATGCTTTTTTTTTTTCCTTAATCACTGTAGTTTCATAATATAAATGAAAATGAGGATTGTGATGTCTCTTGCTTTGTTCTTGTCCAGGATTGTTTTTGCTCTTCTGGGTCTCTTCTGGTTTTTTATGAATTTGAGGATTGTTTTTTCTAGTTCTGTGAGGAATGCTATTGTTATTTCCATTGGGATTATATTAAATCTCTATCAGTTTTGGAAGTCTGGCCATTTTGACAATATTGGTTCTGTCTGTGCAGAAACAGGGAATATCTTTCCATTTTTTAATCTCTTCTATCTCCTCTTTCAAACTGCTGTGGTTTTCATTGTAGAGGACTTTCACTTCTTTGGTTAGGTTAATTCCTAAGTATTTAATTTCCCTTGATGCTTTTGTGAATTATATTGTTTTCCTAATGTCTTTCTCAGAGAGTTCTTCATTGGTGTATGAGAACATTAGTGAGTTTTGCATTAATTTTGTATCCTGCTACAGTGATGAATTTGATAATTCTAACAGTCTTTTGGTTGTATTTTTTGGGTCTTCTATGTGGAGTATCATGTTGTTTGCAAATAATAATTTGACTTCTTTCCTGTACAAATAGCTTTTATTTCTTTCTCTTGTCTGATTACTTTGGCTAATGTTTCAGTTATTGTGTTGAGCAGGAGTGGTGATAGTAGACATCTTTGTCTTCGAGGTGTTTTTGTTTGTGTTGTTGTTCTTTAGTACCTAGTATTGATGTAAAAACTGTAACTTAGGGGCATTTTAAATTCCTCAACTATTCTTTGTAAAGAAACAGTTTGTATTGATTGTGAACATGAGTTGAAATGCTTTGAGAATTAAAATATTTTTCTCCTAAACAGTGATTTGTCTTTCTTGACATTAAGATCACTTTCTTTGTTTCCCTTCAAAGTGCTTTGTATGGATGCAAAGATCAATTTTGATTCAAATTCAGCCTATCGCCAAAAGAAAATCTTTGATCTTCAGGACTGGACCCAGGAAGATGAAAGGGACAGAGATGCAGCTAAGGCAAATCTCAACTATATTGGCCTTGATGGAAACATAGGCTGTCTTGGTACCATATGTTTTTACATTAGAGTTATTTACTAGGCTTAATTTATTTGCTCTGCATTTGTTGTTTATACAAACCATTTTCCCTTCTTGACAGTAAATGGTGCTGGTTTGGCTATGGCCACAATGGACATAATAAAACTTCATGGAGGGACTCCAGCCAACTTCCTTGATGTTGGTGGTGGTGCTACAGTTCATCAAGTAACAGAAGCATTTAAGCTGATCACTTCAGATAAAAAGGTAAGGTGGGGTTTATGCTTTTGAATTTTAATTGTGAGGAGTAACTTGATTAATATTTACACATGTTGCTTCATTTATTAAAGGTCCAGAAATAGTAATGTTTAAGAAAAAGGATATGTCGGATAGCTCATGTCTCAACTATTTTCACCTCATGGCATTCACAGAAAATATTTCATTGGGCCTAGGATGTAGACAGAAGGTTGCTTATAGTCAGAAACCATTAGGCCAAAGGCTCCAGTTGTTTGACTACCCTGAAGGTTGAGGGAAATAGTATTTGAGAGCATTGGTAACACATCTGTATCTTACTATTTGATGTAGCTAAATGAACTAAGACTTATTCAAAAAACATTTTTGGAGGGATGAGGAAGGACAGAAGGAACACTGATTCAGCCCTGCCAGTGTAATGGTGACGGTCAAGAGGCCCTGAAGTTAAGAGGTAAAGTGTAGCCAGAAGTGAGCATATGAAAGTTGAGTGATGCTGAGGAGGGCTTGTCAACAATCAAAAATTGATTGTGTTGATGGGGATAAATGAAGAGATGACAGATAATGAACACTAATTGAGATCTTACTATTGGTGATTGCTGTGTTTAATTGAAAAAAGTCAGTAGAATTAGGAAGTCTTGCTCACATAGATATCATAGAGAAGAGAGTAAGAGATACTGACATTATCCAGGAAAGTAGAAGTAAGTTCTGGTGGACAGTGGACTGAGCTAGAAAAAGGTAAGGTTATTTGGTCTGAAAATATTTCCATGGAATTAATTTTTCAAAGACACAGATCCTAATTTTTTTGTGGGGGATGGGCAGTACTCATTCCTTTAAAATTTTAATCCACCAAAATCCTTTATTAATAGGTACTGGCTATTCTGGTCAACATTTTTGGAGGAATCATGCGATGTGATGTTATTGCACAGGGTATAGTCATGGCAGTAAAAGACTTGGAAATTAAAATACCTGTTGTGGTACGGTTACAAGGTGAGTGGTATCCTGTAGTTGTTTCTAATTGCTTAAAAGTTTGTAAGTTTGAGGAGTTTAGTTCATTTAATACATAGTTTACAAATAGCTGTGTCTTTTAAGTTAAAGTGTTATATATTATAAAATTGTGTGTGTGTGTTTATTGGCCATTTGACTTTCCTTTTTTTAAAAATGATTTTTAGTGGTACATTTTAGGTATATATAATGATCACATTCATCATAGAGAATGTGTACCTGTACATGATGTAACTTGATTCTTTTTTTTCCCCTTTCTATCCTCCCTTAAACTGCTCCTACCCTCCCCATTTACAAAAACTCTTTTTTAACTTGTCCCTTCTTTCCTCCCCCTCCCCCACCTGTTATTCCCCTCCCCATTTGAACATTTTCTTCCTGTTTCACAATGCCTTTATACATGTTAGTTCTGTTTACACTTTCAGTGTGATCTTTACACATGTGTGCCAGATTTATTTTACTTAAGAGTATGGTCTCAAGGTGCATTCATTTACCTAGGAATATCTCAAGCTTATCCTTTTCCCTTTATTTTAAAGAGAAAAAAACCCCAGAAAAATCAATAAGCTAACCAACCCAAAAAACAACCACAAAAGCAAAACAACAACAGCAACAAAAATCAATAGCAATATAGGTTTTCAAAACAAGATGATAGGAATTTAACAGTGGTTGTTATATTGCATATTGGTATCTTCAGAATAGTTGCTCAGGTTACCAGATACAGGAATAAAACAAAACAATAGAAAGGAACAAAACTTTGGGTTTCAAAAACAAGACAGAAGGAAATCCCCCACAGTTGCTATAATATATATTGATATCCTCCAAATGCTCAGACTACCAGCTTTAGACCTGCAAAGTCAAATCAAACAATATAAGCATTAAGATAATTTTTTTTACTTCAGTTGCTATCATCTCAGCATGAGTTCCTCTGAATCAGCTAGCTGCTTACAGGGTGAGGTGGGAGGGGGCATTGCTCTTTTTGTCTCCCAACCCTTGCACTGGCTGGTTCATGGGAAGGAATGGTTTGGCTTCTTGATTGTCTTCCCATTCTGCATGGCTACTGCTGGCTCATGGGAAGATGTGGTTTTCAAGCTTATCCTTTTTTATGGCAGTTGTATTCCATTGCATAAGAAAACCACATCCTCTTTATCCATTCACCAGTGAGTGGACATTTGGGCTGTTTTCAAGATTTGGTGTTACAAACTGCGGCTATAAACATGGATGTGCATGTGTTGCTGTGGTATGATGCTTTTAATTCTTTTGGGAAGATACCAAGAAGTGGGAATAGCTACTTCAAGTAGAACCTCTAGTCCTAGTTTTTTGAGGAATTTCCACACTGATTTCCATAGTGGGAACACTAGAGAACATTTTAACCAGTGGTGGTGAAGGGTTCCTTTTTCCCCACAACTCAGCCAACATTTGTTATTCATTGATTTCTTGATAATAAAGCTATTCGTTCCTGTGCAAGATGAAATCTCACTGTTGTTTTATTTGAATTTCTTAAATGACCAATGAAGTTGGACATTTTTTCATATATTTATTTGCTGTTTCTGTTTCTTCATCTGAGAAGTGTCTATTTGCTTCAAATGCCCACTTTTGGATTGGCTCTTTAAATTTGGGGCATCTGATGTTTTTGAGCTCTTTGTATGCTCTAGATCATAGTCATTTGTGTGAGGAATAGCTGGTAAAAGTTTTTCCACACCAAGGGTTTTCTCTTCACTCTGTTGGTGGTTTCTCTTGTGCAAAAACTGTCTAATAAGATGAGATCTCAGTTGATTTTTTTCTGATAATTCCTATGTAATCATGGTTTTGTTCATAAAGTCTTTTCCTACACCAGTGTCTTCAAGAGTTCTACCTATTCTGTCTTCCAGTAGACTTAGTGTTTCTGTTTTAATGTTTAGATCTTTGATCTATTTAGATTTTAATTTAGTGCATGGTGAAAGATATGGGTCTAATTTTAATCTCTGGCATGTTTTTCCAGCACCATTTATTACAGATAATATTTTTCTTCCAGTGAATATCTTTGGCACCTTTGTCAAAGATAAGGTGGCTAAATATGTCTACAGTTGTTTCTACATCTTCTAATCTTTTGCTTTTATCCTTGAGTCTGTTTTTTTTTTGCCAGTACCATGCTGTTTTTATCACAGTAGCTTTGTAGTATAATTTCAGGTCTGGGATTGTGATTCTCTCTGCCTTGCCTTTGTTGCCCAGAGTTACTTTGCTATTCTAGGTCTCTTCTGATTCCAAACTAATTTTTGGATTGTTTTTATAATTCTGTGAGATATGCTGTTAGAATTTTGATCAGAATTGCATTAAATCTGTATAATAATTTTGGCTATTTTCACTATATTGATTCTTCCGATCCAAGAGTAAGGGATATCTTTCTATTTTCTGGTATCATTTTCATTCTTTTTCAGCGTACTGTAGTTTTCAGTGTAGAGATCTTTTACTTTCTTTGTTAGATTCCTAGGTATTTCATTTTTTTGGATGCTATCGTGATAGGGGTTGTTTCCCTAATTTCTCTCTCAGTAAGTTTGTTATTTGTGTACAGGAAGGCTACTGATTTTTGAGTGTTGATTTTGTGTCCAGCTACGCTACTGAATTGTGCACATTGTTATATCTTTCTAGAATATCTTTCAGATCACGTTGAGAGCTGGTTTGGTGTTCATGAGTTTCCTCAGCTGTTCTTTGTCATGGAGATATCTTATTTCTCCATCAATTTTGAAAGTAGTTTTGCAGGGTACATCAATCTGGGTTGGAGGTTGTTTTCTTTGAGGGTTTAAAGTATTTCATTCTATGCTCTTTTTAATGGGTTTGTGTTCAGAAGTCAACTGTGATTCTTTTGGGTTTTCCTCTATAGGTGATTTCTTCCTTTCTTTTTTGTACCAGGAATGGAACTCAGGACATTGTGCTTGCTAGGCAGGCACTCTACCACCAACCCAGTGGTTATTTATATCGTTTCTCTAACAGCTTTTAATATTCTGTTCTTGTGTTGAATTTCTGGAATCTTGACTATTATATCCCTTGCTGTAGTTTTTTTTTTTTTTTTTGATCCTGGCTAATTGGAGTTCTGTATGCCTCATTTATCTGTATATCAAATTCTTTTTCCCTTCCAGGGAAGTTTTCTTCCATGACATCTGTGCACATATATTTTATATATTTGTACTATCTCCTGCTTTTTTCATTGACTCCAGTCAATCTTATGTTATTCTTCTTTGCATCATCTAGCAACTACTGGATTAGTTTCTCATGATTTCTTGTTATTTTTAAGAAATCTTTTTTTTTCGTGATCGCTAAACACAAACCCATCTTCTGTGTCTGAGATTCTGTCTTCATGTTGGTTTATTCTGCTGTGGGTGCTTTCAGTGGATTTTAGTGTCCTGAATATCTAGTTGAATCTGTTTTATGGATTCCATTTCTTTCTTATGTTGGGCATTCATGGTTTCCATAATTTTCCTAAACTCCTCTATTATTTTTATCTGTATCTGGCATAGAGTCACTAAGCATGTTTTTTAGTTTTTATTTGTTGTGATTTGAAATTCTGGCTTGCCTTAATTATGGAAATGGTAAGGTACAGTATTTTATAACATAATGTCAGGCTTCTGTAGTATTTTCTTTGTCAGGAGTGTTTATGTTAAATGATAGAAGTACTCCTGTGTTGAAGTGTCATGTTGTAGCAAAGATTTTAAATACTTTTTAATGTATATATTTAAAATACTCATATTTTCTTAAATCATTTCTAGGTACACGAGTTGATGATGCCAAGGCACTGATAGCAGACAGTGGGCTTAAAATTCTTGCTTGCGATGACTTGGATGAAGCTGCTAGAATGGTAAATGAACTGTGCTAAGGACAAATTCCTAGTGTATAAAGAATTTTTACAAGCTTAGACTTTTATATGAACTAGCAAATACTGCTAATAGTGCTTTAACTAAAGATGGTATTATACATATACAGTAATGAACTGTTAAAAATATTCATACTTGTGAAGCAACAGTAAGGCATACTCTTCAAAGGATGATTGTAATAGGTGTAGAGCCTGGTAAAATATGAGGTTTTGCAGTAGGAGAGAAGGATGCTCAACTGTGAATACAAGGAATAATGGGAATTGATAGGCTAGGAGTCATTAGGTGGGGTGACTACTCCACAGGGAAACAGAAACTAAATTTTTTGTTGTTGTTATTTGTTTGTTGGATTTTGGGGTTCTGTTTTTTTTTTTTTTTGCTTTCAGTCATGTCCTAATTTATGTTTTACCTAGAAACAGGTAGATTTTCTCAGACTAGGAATTGGAATTTTGGTTGGCATTTGTTCACTTACTGGTAGGAAGTAAAATACTAACTACTATACCCAAACTCCAGTCCTGCTATTAGAAGTTAAGGCTGTATAATTTTTCAAAATAAATTTTTCTTCAAATGTGCTCGAAATTGTGGTATAGCTAACGAGCACACTGGTTTTTTCTTTAAAATAAGTTAACTTTAGATAAGATAGATGTATACCTATTCAACTATATGTATCTTTATCAGAGAGTATTTAATTGAAGTTTAGGTTATGAAGAATAGTAAACTTCATTATCCTTTGAAAGTGCTGTATTCCTTATAAGAATCTAATTTGATTTATAACAATGTGAGGATAGTCTTGAAGTTTGAAATGGAAAAAATTGTGCATTAATTTTGCATTGATCTATAGTTCTGAATTATCTTTGTATGGAAATAGAGACTAAAGCATACTATTCTTTCTTTTCAGGTTGTAAAGCTCTCTGAAATAGTGACCTTAGCCAAGCAAGCCCATGTAGATGTGAAATTTCAGTTGCCAATCTGATCTGAGAACCCAGTGGATAGCTGAAGGTGTTAAATGTGCTATAATCTTTCAAAATACTGTGTTCTGTGTTGTTCTTTTGCTTTTTAGTGTGTGGAGATTTTAATTGTCATATAGGCACAGGACTTTTAGAAGCATTTGGTTTGCATTTAATTCTATTGTTCAGAATCATCTATGTAAAGATTGCATACTGCTGATATCTAGTTTCTTTTTTGCATCCATCTTCTTTGCTTCTCCTTCAGAATGTCACTTGCAATATACCTGTTTTTTATTGTTGGATACAAAGTTGTTCATTGATAAGATTGCTATAAATAAAGTAAATATGAAGATAAAGCTTTATTCTTTAGTATTAAAATATATTGTATCAAATAACTAGCCCCATTAGAGCAGTTTATTGAAACAATGTTTTATATCTAAGAAGTGTTTATCTTCAGTACCAAATAGATAATAAATGTATCAATCATTATTTATAAACCAAGCTTTTCAAACACTCCTCAGAATGTTCTTTTATGTATTTCAGTGAAATAACTTGTTAATTGTTTGGATGAATGTTATTTTAATCATTATACAACCCTGATAACTGCAGGTCTTCATGATTCTGTGGTATTAAACACCTGTAGGTTTATATTAAGTTAATAAGGACTTGGCAGATAAAATTGAAAATGTCAGTGTAAGTTAATAAAAATTTACCAATGTGATATTTTGGTTTTGTTTTGGATTCCCCCCCACACACACACACACACTCTGGAAGATGTGTTTATCATTTTAAGGTACAGGTCTAAGGAACCAATTTGTGGATTGTATACCTGGGCATTGCAGTGCATACGTAAAGCTACCTATAGAGAATTTACTGGAAATTTGCAGTTTGTGGGTGCCATCTGGTCCTTCCTCTGAAGAAAACATTGCTGCGTGTGTGTGTACATGTACAAGCATACAGTTTGTTCAATACATAAAATAGTGCTGATATTTAACCAATACTGTGTAAGGTAATACCAGCCAAGCAGTAGAACATCTAACCATACAGGTGAATTTAAAACCTACCTATTTTGGTGTTCTCTTTTTGAACTTGTGGCAATCCTCCTGCCTCAGCCTCATGAGTTCTGGGATTACAGGTGTGTGCCACCATGCCTGGCTTATTTTGATGTTCTTAAAGTGTGATCAGATGAATATGCTATAAGAGACAAGATAGCATCATCGTTTGAGTCTTGGCTCTACTACTTACTAACTATATGAATTTGTTCAAGTGATAGTATACCTCAGTTCCCTTACTCCTGGAATTATTTAGCTGGGGAAGAAAAAGAGGGAGAAAGAGAGAGTGGGGAGAGGAGGATAGAGGAAAGAGAATGAGAACTACAGATTGAGAGAATAGGAATGAACACATGAGATAATTTATACTTAGAAAACAAAATATTTAAACCAGATATCTGTTTGGTAGTTGAAATATTTTGTGGAGAATGAAATGTTGAATGGTGTGTGCCATGAACCATTTAAAACTGTGAAGAAGTTATATTGAAACTGATCTTCGTTTTAATTTTTAAAAATTGATGGAAGGAGAAATAAAAAGAATTAAGATGTGTT
>RJWT010037515.1:0-13049 GCA_004365215.1 Cuniculus paca | reverse complement strand
GCTAAACCCACTTGTTGCAGTGAGAACTCTTGGCTCTGGGACTTCCACCTTTCTTTTTCCATTGTGTTACTAGAGATTTTGGAAATACAAAAGCAAAAAGAATTCTCCCACCTCCTGTCCCACCAAAGGCACTGCCATGTCTTGGCATCCATGCTATAGAGATGGGAAAGACACTGGGAACAGGTGTCATCTGGAAGATGACAGTTGCACCTGTAGAGGTCTTGACATCTATTAACTTACGCTTCCTAATATGTCTAGTGATCAACCCACCTACCAGAGATGATCTCCATTCACTAGTCCTCCCATCCTCTTATACTTCATCCCTAGCTTGACCTTCTCTCATCTTGATCTGTGCTTCCTTAATCAACTGTTGTAGCACAGTGGAGCACTGCAATGGTAAGGCAGAAGTAAGCAAACTCAACTCTCCTTTCCTTTTCCACTGCAACCCAATAGTTTGGATTCTATCCCTTCTTCAAAATGCTGATTCAAGTAGTAATTACAGTAGATTACTTACTATGTGTAGGGGAAAACCTTGTGGATCTACAACCTGGCAAGAGGAGATTGGTGCTGGTGAAATTAGTTTCATATCTCTGTGAAAATTTATCAAGCTGTACCTTTGTAATCTGTACGCTTTTCTGTGTATGTATATTACACGTTAAAGCCATGGTAAATATAGAAATATGCAGTTGGTGCTAGCATGCAGCTTCAGAAGTAACACAAAAGACTCTCTGAGAATGTGGAGTTAAAGAAACTTGAGATGCTCCTGGTCCACTGTGCAATTTGACATAAGCTCAGCAAAGAAGACCTAAATGTGATTATAATCATGCAAGCCAGAATGTAATCAGCTGCACTGTCCTCTGCTCAAAAGGCAGTGAGAAAGGTTTGGAGAGGGAGAATTTCACACTGTTTATTCCTCATTGTCCTGTGGAAGATGCTCCAGCAGGAATGCGGGGATATTTTGGTCACCAGAGATGGCTCAATCACTGGCTGATTAATCAGGCTTGTGAGGATTGGATGATGTATCTTTCAGGGTCATCTTTCTCACTTTATTTTCATTTTCCATTTGCCAAGCAACCTTCCAATGACCACCTCAATTTCACTAGCCCAAGACATACCAGGCAGTTGAAAAGGAATACTCCGGCCTCTACAAAATACCCTCACCAAATAAACTGGCCTCCTTTCAACACCTCAGCCACCTCTGAAAGCACGATGACAAAACTGAGTCGTTGGACC
Source organism: Cuniculus paca (assembly GCA_004365215.1). Taxonomy (NCBI): domain Eukaryota; kingdom Metazoa; phylum Chordata; class Mammalia; order Rodentia; family Cuniculidae; genus Cuniculus; species Cuniculus paca. Next base: position 11,816 of record RJWT010037515.1, on the reverse strand, counting down.
TGCTAAGAGGCAGCACTTCAAACTTCATAAAACCACAGTTCCCTGAGATGCAGTTTCCAATCCCTCTGGCCTTGGAAGGCATTCCTTGTAGGCATGGACTTCATTCTGCTTCCACTGCCTAGAAGTAAGGAAGGGCTGGGTTAGCCTTCCTAAAGTGAGACTTTCCACTAGTCAACAGGCTCTGGAATTCAACCACCCAGAATGAAGGATCTACCTGTTGCATCACAAGTTCCTCATGCTCATATGACAATGGCCATGAAACTTAATACTTTCTTGTCCCATTGCCCACTAATAAAGAGAAAAACTAAAGTACTAAATTGGAGGTCCTGGGGACCCATTCTGATCTGACTTTGCTGTGAAGTCAGAGTATTTAACAATCAGGACAATGTCACGGAGGATATTTGTGCACCATGGTCCTCAGAAGCAGGGCCTTTCATCCCTGCCTTGGCAGGGCATCCAGGTTTTGCCCTTTGGAAGGAAAGAAAAGTTCAATGCTCAGGATATGAAGGTGGAAATCCACAAGAGGAGATGGGGGACAGGACCTGCTTGGATGGGCTCCGGAGGGGAATGAGTATCAGCACTGGCCTATCACGCTCATTTGGTGTTTGTTTGCACACACAATGCCAACAGCATCTGTGCCCCAGAATCCACTTGTACCTGCTTACCTTCAATATGCCATATCCAGGATGGCATTTTCTTTTAATCCTGAATCTAGATTTTTCACACTTGCTAATGAAACACAACTCATTTTGTTTCTATAGACAGACTCAGCTCCATGAAGCAAGGTCAGGAAGACTAGTGTGAGGGTTTAGTCACTGTATGGGAAAATGGTGAACCACGTGGGAGGCTGTGGGAAAGACTCCATAGTGGCAGGAGCCTGAGCCCAAGATCTTAAAACCACTGCCTGGGGATCCCAGCACAAGTCACTCTAATTCTGTGAGCCAAGATCTACTCATCCATATGATAAGGGGCTGGGAACAATTTCTCAGTTCCCTTTCAGTTCCATGGTAGATGGTTAAGAAGGCTTGTCTTTGGGTCACAAAAGGCCTGGGTAATGATCTCTGATTCCATCATTAGCTGTATCACTCAAGCAAACTTATCTCACCTTTCTGAACCTTAGTTTCTTAACTTGTAAAATAAAAGCAGGGATAATCATAAAATAATAACATACAATGATATAATATATGGTAAATACTATAATCATATAATAATGAGTATTGCTTGACAGTGAATATATGGATGGCACTTTAGTGAAGTGTGAGACACAGTATAAATTTAAGAAACAGGAAAAGCTAGAAAGGGTCACAAGGCTATGTTTCTGAGGCTTATGTCAGCATTGATACAATCCCAGATAGAGTGCAGATTACAATTAGGTAAAAGGTAGTTGAAGAATACCAGCTAAGGTAATGGAGTGAAATGTTCAGAATGGCTGAGTTACCATCGGCTCTGACCCCAACCTTAGTCCCCTGCTCTGGACGACAAGCAGATTCACAGCTGTGAGCCATCTTTCCTACAGTCACTTTGGTGACAGCTCCTGAGATTTCAGCATGTATTTACAGAAGCTAACAGCACTAAGAGAAGGAGAATGGTGCTGAACAGTGGAATCTGTTTTTATTTTACAGAGAAGAGTAAGCTGTTAAGAGCAATCTGTTCAACAGTGAGCAAGTGAGCAAGCGAGGTCGTTTCCCTGGTGTCTTTGGCTACAGGATCACCTTGAAAAGAGCAGTCATCACCAGGCATGGTGCCACACATCTGTAATCCCAGCACTCTGGAAAGCTAAGGCAGAAGAATCCTAAATTAAAACTGAGCCTGGACAATGTAGTGACTTAGCAAGACTCTGTCTCAAAATAAAAAATAAAAAAGGGCTGGAAATATAGCTCAGTAGCTCAGTGTGAAAGCCTTGAGTTCAATCCCCAGCAATGCCCTCTCATCAAAAGCAGTACCAACCAGAATTGGATACACTATTTAATGTCGTCTTGTATAAACTGTTTATTTTGAAACAGTGAGTGACAATTATACACATACCTTGTTCTATGTGCCCAGATACTACTATAGCCTAATCCTAAACTCTGATAAGTACACAAAAATTAAAAATACAGATACCAAAAAATAAGTACATTTTGACCTGTTCCAACAAGCTTACCCACTTATAAATAAACATATTATTGCCCTGCTTCCCAAAAGAAAATATGGAGAGAAAGAGTGTGTGTGTGTGTGTGCGTGTGTATTATGGACTGCGTTTTATCTTTTGTAGTAGTGGGTGTAGAACCCAGGGGTATTCTACCACTGAGCTCCATCCCTAGCCCATTTATGTATGTATGCATGTATGCATGTATGTATTAATTGGAGACAGAATTTTACTAAATGACACAGGTGGGTCTTAATCCTCTTGTCTCAGCCTCTTGGAGTGTGTTTATTAAAGCAGAGAATGGAGCTACATCTTTGAAGGATGAGTCATGGAAACCCTAATGGAAGAAGCATTCAGTTAAGTGCAGAACTAGGATGATGATGACTGTTAGAGGAAAGTGTGGCCATAATAAGCTAAAGAAAGGGCTTCTTGGGTGGGAGAGTCAGCCAGGCCAGGCACCCACCAACTGGCAGCCAGAGGCATGGACCTTGAGTCAGGGTGCCTAGAGATCTCAATCTATTTTCTGCTGCTATAACAGAATAGCTGAGACTGGATAATTTACTAAGAGCAGAAATTTATTCTGCACAGCTCTGGAGGTTGGGAAATCCAAGGCTGTGAGCTGATTACATCTCAACATAAGATAGAGGGGACATTTGAACAATAACATTGGGTTAAAATGCTGGCTTCCCACTTACTTGCCATATGATGTTAGCAAGTTATTCACCTGACCACCCTCTGTGTGAGTAAATGAGTGTAACTCTTGGATCTGCTGCAGGAGGGGGGAATAAAATAATACATATAAAGCACTTAAGATAAGACTGGTTACTATCTTCCCAATATGGCTGTTTTTGGCCATTTAAATGTCAGCTCACCATTTCCCTAACTAGATCACGTTGTCTTGCATTCATTTCTAATCAAGGCCACTGAAAGCCAACACCTTCTCTCCCAGCTATCATGGCAACAATCAACTCCCTAATTATTAATAAAAGCCTATTTGTTTATGGCATTGTGCTGGGTGCTACACTAAACAAACATGGCTGGGTCCTCCAGGAATTCGCAGTACTCAAAAGACCATGATGGTAAATATAGAAACACTAAGCATATGCATTAAGCAAACATGAAAATTAAGTACGTTGTGCATTCTCAGTATTCATAAGCAAATGTATAATTACATAAAAAATATTTTCTCATGTCCTCTTTAACCCCCACTTATCCCCTCCATGCTCTACTCTGAGCAGAATGATTAGCTTTATTTTACAGATAATGGAAACAGTAAACAAATGTATTGAAAGAGAAATATCTGCCACAGGGTGACACCTCTTCCTGCTTCCCAACTTATAATTCTGCCCAACTCCGGCAATAATCAGAAACCCAACCAAATGGGAAGCATCAGGTAAGTAATCCCATTCTTTTTGTCCCCTCAGCATGGCTCTGGAACTAAGAGGAAAAACAAAAAAGAGCCAAGCCTCAGAAACAGATTTAGGGACCATTACATTATTAGAGGCAAGAGGCCTTGGCTGGGTTTGACAGGGTGGAGAGGATTTTATTTCAAAGCTACACAGGTAAATGATGATGAAAAAAGTATGCTATTTATCTTTTTAATAGCAAAAAGAGATAAATGGAAAAAGAAAATGGTCAACGCATCAGCAGCAAGTAGTACAGATGTGGTAGCTGTGCCCACTGGAGGGAAGGAGGAACCTGGAAAGGACTGAGGACACTGGAACCTAGGTGGTGGCCATTTCTTGGACCCCTTTTCACCTCCTTATGCTTCCTTTTGGCCCACCAGAACTCACGTTTGTGTCCCCTTTTGCAGACTGCAAAAGAGGCCTGTAAAGAAAGAGAAACCAGAAAAGGGGACTGAGAAAGGAACATTAGGAAGTAGGAGACTCCGTAAAAACAACAGCAAGGAAGCCAAGAGAAGAAAGTTCTGGAGCAAGGCAGGGGCCATACTGTCCAGAGCTGATGGGTTTAGGCAGATATTTTCTTGGGTGTGCCTGGGCTGAAGAAGTTCATTTGTGAGCACATCAGAGCATTTTTGAGGAGTACTTGTGAACAAGGATCGATAATATTCTTTACAGAGTTTGGCTGTGAGGTGTAAGAGCAAGAAGGTCAGGGGCAGCAGGGAGAGATGAATAGGTAGACATTAGGGAGCGGAACAGATGAAGAAGAACCGAGTGGAGAATGAGGCCAGAGGAAGGCAGATGGTGGACAAAGCTCTACCCCCATTTTCTTCACATGTAAATGAAAGGCAATGCTTTGTGCTAAGTGTCTAGCATCTGTAACTGTACAAAGTTGGCAAACATATTTAAAGATTATGAACCAATCGTATGGCAAAAAATTTTTAAAAAGCAAAGGACTCTAAATCCAGAAAAATTGAAGAACTGCAATGGACAGTTTTACACTTTTCATATCCAATTCTCTTATCTCTAACACGTTCTCTGATTTAAAAATAGTAATTTACCTTCTAACCAGTGTTTCAGATGGCTTGTGATTTGCACAGCATCTCAGCTAGTAATTGAGAGGCAGTATAGCACAGTGGATTAAGGGCAATGACCTCTGGAGATGGATCACTGGGCTTGAGTCCCAGCTCTGCTACTTGCTAACTGATCTAACAGGTCCCTGGATTTAGCTTTCTTATTTTTAAAATGGAGACAATAAGACCACCCACCTCCCAACGTTGTGGTAAGGTACGAATGTGTGTCTGTGTATGATGCAGCAGGATTTGGAAGAAATTCCCCCAAGCCTCCTATCCTTTGACGTACATGCTGCTGGGAAGGGGCTTTAGAGATGTACTTAAAGATGCTCATCAGTTGACTTTAAGATAGGAAGATTGTCCTGGATTATTCAGGCAGATGTAATGTAGTCATGAGTCCTTAAAAGTGGATGAGAAAGGTATTAATAATGTGTAATAAGAAATGCTTTGGAGAGATGAAGGGGAGAGTCAGGGAAACTCTAAGCCAGGAGACATTGTATTCCTGGAGTGAAGGGGCCACAAGCCAAGAAGGGCAAGGGGACATTTAGAAGCCAAGAATGACTCCTGATTAAGAATGACTCCCGATCAATACCAGTGCAACAATGGGACCCCTGTTCTCCAAGCATGTGGACCGAACTCTGTCTATAACCTAATCCAGTAGGATTCTAGTAGGTAACCCACAGACTTTGAGCCTTGGGGCAGCTGCTAAGATGGTGTGGCTGGGTTTGGGCTGTGAGCTCAAGTGACATTGAAGTCTTCTAATGTCTGGGAACCTCCAGTTCTCTATTATGTACCTATGAGTCTTCTGGAGGAAAGCATCCTGAGTTTAGCCCTGTGGGAATTTCTCCAGATGAAAAACTAGCAAGGAACTCACAATCAAAGATTGGTAAATGCCAAATACCCAAGCTAAGATTGGTAAAAATCAGAAGATTCTCTGGGGTTAACAAGCCCTCCCATTAATTCAGTTAATCACCTAATACAGAATATGGAATAGCCACATATAAAAAGTGTAGGTTGTGAAGGATAACACCTCACAGATGAGTGTGCAAGCAGAAAGCAGATAGAGCCATGATGACTTAATGGTCCAAGAAAGGTCAAAATGAAGTGCCTAAATTGTGGGAGGTTGAGTCAAAACTGGTTATGTATGCGAAAGTCTGTTCTAGGAGTTTGACTCCAGATTTTTCCATGCAGAAGACAGGGTAAAAACTGGGAAGATTAAAACACACAGTCTGAGCCATGCAAAATGGAATGAGAATTAAGAAACCAAACCATGCCTTTCTGTGAGCCAGGGAATGAAAAGAGAATCAAGAAGCCAAACCATGCTTTCCCGTAAGCCAGTCGGTCCCACGTCATGTCGTGTTACTCCATCCCCAAGCAACTGGCTGATTCGGAGGAACTCAGGGTGAGATGATAACAACTGAGGTGAAAAAAATACCTGATACTTATATTGTTTGACTGACTTTGCAGGCTGGGGCTGGTGGTCTGGGCATCTATTTGGAGGATGGCAGTGTGCATTGTGGCAACTGTGGGGGATTTCCTTCTGTCTTGTTCTTGAAATCCTATGTTTTGTTCCGTTTTACTGTTTTGTTTTATTCCTGTATCTGGTAACCTGAGTAACTATTCTGAAGATAACAATATGCAGCATAACAACCACTGTTAAATTCCTATCTTCTTGCTTTGAAAAGGTATGTAGCTATTTTTGTTTTTTGTTGCTGTTGTCGTTTTGCTTTTGTTGCTGTTTTTTGGTTTGTTTGCTTCTTGATTTTCCTGTTTTTTCTTTTTTCTCTTTAAAATAATAAATAAATAAATAAATAAATAAATAAATAAAACACAGGCTTTGCACCCATGGACATTAGAAGAGGACAGAGGTAGAATACCAGTGATGACATAAGAAATATACAAACTGAGCAATGAGACCCAGGTCCCTCCTTGCGTACAGTTTAAGAATGCCATCAGTCAAACTTCAACTCCTATACAGGAGGCTTGAGAACTTTTCTTTTCAGAAACTTAAGCATTCTAGAAAGAAGATTTCTTCTTTTTTTTTTCTCTTATTTTAAAGAAAATAGAACAAAGCAAAACAAAACAGAATAGAGTCAACACAATATAGCATTTCAGAACAGAACATTGCAAGCAATACAGGTCTTCAAATCATAACAACAGGAGATTAACAATGGTTACCCTAGTGTCTCTTGCCTGAAAGAAAATTTCTTGATCATTCTTCCAGTAGCAAAGCAGCTGGCCTCCCAGTCACACTACAGCCTCACAAGACACCAGTTGAAAAGGCCGACCAAGTTACGCAGAGCTCATACTGGTTTAACAGTGACTAACTTTTGAATGTGAACAGATGGCCAAATGTCACCAGACGTTTAAAGAAAGCCTTCAACATGTAGAAGGCAGAGATGGTAAGCATGTGAGGAGGGCATAACCTCTAAAGCCAAGCTGGCTTGAATCCTGGCTTAACATTTTCTACCTGTGGGGTCTTGGGCAAGCCCCTTACTCTTTCTGAGCTTCGGTTTCCCTGTCTGTAAAATGAGAATGATAATGGTATTGCTTCAAAGAGCTGCTTTTAGCATCATATGACTCAATAACAAATAGACTACTTAGAACAGTGTCTGTTCTTTTGTATGAGAGCTATTAGTTTTCAAAAGTACTACAATTGATATCTTCAGAGAAATAAAGTAAGATCAGGGTATTCTAAAAATGAACAGTCAGAAAACAAGAAAAGTTCTTAGTGCTCAAAAACATTACAGCTAAAATAAAAAATTCACTGAAGATAGTCAAAAATAAATAGATTTTCCAGAAAGTAAAACAAAACAAAACAAAACAAAACAAAGCAAAACAAAACAGCTGGCAATAAAAAGTGTTAAAAAAAATCAGAAGATCAATGTAAGATATCACTATCTATAAAAAGAGTTCCATATACAAAAGAAGTTTTAGATAGAGAGTACAAAAAAGTATACAGGAAATTATCAAAGGACATTTCTCAGACATGAAAGACTAAAATTTCCACATTAACAGGTCTCACTACCATTGTACTGGTGCAGAGCACAATGACTAATAATAATTCCAAAAAAACAAACCCAAACACCAGGTATAAAGAACAAAGTCTAGGCAACCTGCTCGGGACCCCTTCTGAGTCTCAGACAGAAGCTTTTTTTCTCTCAATAAATATATTCTGCTCTAAAAACAAAACAAAACAAAACAAACAAAACAAAAAGATCACCATCTTTTTGTGAAAGAGATGAGATTCAGTTTGTACTGTACATGATTCAAAATTTTTGAATAGTGAATTTGAGTTAGAAGCTTCATAATTCTGACTGAATATGATTTTCTATTTAAAAAATTATTATAATCAGTACATGTCTGTGGTACATAATGAATACATTCATTGTGGGTAGTTGGTACATGTACAGAATATGTCTTAATTCCTTTTACATCATTTTCCCCTTTTAAAATTTTTATACCCAACTCGACCACTAATCATGTGTAAGATTAAAGCATATGTTCAACTGTTTAAAATATTAAAAATGAGCCAGGCGTGGTGGCTCACACTTGTAATCCCAGCACTTGGGAGGCTGAGACAGGAGGATTGTTGGAGAGCTCGAGACCAGCCTGGGCTACAAAGTGAGCTCAAGGCCAGCCTGAACAGCATAGTGAGACCTTGTCTCAAAAAGACAAGGGCCAGGGATCTAGCTCAGTGGCCTAAGTGCCTGCCTGGCAAGTGTGAGGTCATGAGTTCAATCCCCAGTGCTGCCAAAATAAAATAAAATAAAATAAAATAAAATAAAATGTTAAAAGTGTGTCACTTCCTAACAATATCATAGTGTGTGCTCTACCAAAAATAGGAAAAAAAAACTAGGAAGATAATGCCTAGGGAACTAGGAACTGATGATCCAGCCAGACGGAGACAAAGAAAATTCTAAGGATGAAGATTAAGAGAGATCCCAGAATACCATAGGTACATCAGACTGGTACAAACTGAAGTAGAAGGAGGCTCCAAGTGCCACTAAAAAAATCAACCAGTTGTATAACTGTATGTATGTATTTTTACAGGAAACTATTCCAGAAATATTATGCAGCAAAGTTCAACTTAAAAAAAAAATCAGGAAATGTAGCCAGGCATGGTGGTGCATGCCTGTAATCCCAGTACTTGGGCAGCTGAGACAGGTGGATTACCATAAGTTTGAGGCCAGCCTCGGCTACAAAGTGAGTTCAAGGTCAGCCTAAACTGCATAGTGAGACCCTGTCTCAAAAAGACAAAGACAAAAAATAATAATAATAAATAAATTAAAAAAAATAAAAAAAGTCAGGAAATAGAAAATGTTCTATAAGGAAATATTTCTGGTCTACAGCCTGGAACAGATATGAACATGTTCAAAATAATAAAAAGAACATGAACATGGATTTCACCAAATCTTGTAACAATTCTGAAGGGATTAGAGGAGAAAGAGGAAGGGGACTGTGACAGAATGGAAAGTAAACAGATGATGTCTAACATGAATAAACAGAGAGAGAGAGAGAGAGAGAGAAATACTTGCAGATGACTTAGAAATATGGAAGTTAACATCAAAAAGAGTTGAGAGTGAGCCAACAGTAGGGGGTGGGGCACAAAGCAGGGATTGACTTGGTTACAAATCTTTTAGAACAATTTGGCTTTTAAAACTATGCCCATGTGTTACTTTGATCAAAACAAAAATTAAATGTAAGAAAACAATGTCTCTAAGGTCCTAGGTGCCACTGATCAATGGTCTCATTCATGCTGGGTCTAAGGGACAGTTGTTTAGGATGCTTTTTACAAGCTCAGAGGTGTTGGCTACCCAATAGCCTGAATGTTGTTTTCCTTTAGATACAGATGATACCTCACACTAACATTTCCTGAGGGATTCACGTAAAATGCAGCAGAAAAGTAACATGCAAAAAGGATTATCGAGTTCTCCAATGCTTCAAGCACAAATAACAGAGTATAAGAAGAGGACAGTTAATGTTGTTTTCTGCCAACCCAGAGGAGGGTTCCCCCAGGTTTGGCTCTTTACATGTGAATTCTCAAGGTCATACAACGTTGGATATGAAAGAGATCTCAGAAATAGTACAATCTCATCCTTCAGCTTTACTAATAAGGAGGTTGAGACAGGTTGACAAAATCGCAGATGTCTCATGTAGTCAATTCTGGTTGGGCAGAGACTTTAGCCCTGTGCTCAATCAGAGATTTATATTTTGAGTGAGATGTAGGAATTTCTAAAGGAGTAAAAGAGTGAATTACACAAATGACAATAGAAGCCACACCTTCACTAGAAATAGAACTTTTAAATTTAACTATTAAGAGATTCCACCACAGGATAATTGTGGGAATCCCTTAACTGCATGAGCTGTAGTGTTTTCCCTCCAAAGATCAATGCCAGAAAGAGAATGTAATAAGAAGTAGAAATCACCAAACATGCGTGCTATGTACATTGTTATGGTTTGTGTCTAGATGTTCCCTCAAAGCCTCATGCAGTCATGCAGATGGGCTTCTAGAGTTTGTGCTTGATTCACGGTCCAATGCTGGGATTATGGGTGTAAGTATCACACCTGCCCTGGAGCAGGTAGCCTGCATACAACATAAGGGAGAGAAAGAGATGCTCCTTTTTTTACTTTTGTTGCTTTTGCTGTTTTCCGCTTGCTGTCTTTAACTGTTGCCCTCTGCCACGAGTCACCCTGCTTGGACCCAGAAAATTATGGACTGAAACCTCCACAAACTGTGAGCTAAATAAACCCTTCCTTCCTTAATTTTGGGTGTTGCGTATTTTGTCTCAGCAACAAGAGAAAAGTAACCAACACATACACGAAGGCACATGTGCTGTATTCCTAGTTTAAACAGGCCCTGATCTTGTGCTTAAGCTTCATTTGCTCTGTGTTTATTCACCTGATGCATTCAGCTTTATCTCTAACCAAGTGATTTTTTTCACTTGTGTGGAATCTCCTTCCAATTCATTCATTAACAGTTGATTGCTATAAGATTGGCTCTGATCACTACAGAACTAAAAGCTTACATTTCTACTCATAAATGAAGGCTCATTTAATTTTGCATTTAAAAATTTAGCTTCTTGTTCCTGCTCTCCTGTCCATGAGTGAACTCCTCAACCCAACTAAAGATTGGATTCCATGGACTAACAGTACTGGAAATAACTTTATGCTCTTACAGGATCCCTTCCTCTAGACCACTCCCTCCTTAGAAACCATCCTTGCTTTTAAACATAATTTTATCACATATGGATCTCTTCCAACAATATATTCCTTGGAAGTGCTTGCTTTTGAGTTTTATAGACATGGTACTTTACTGTTAATAGTCTTTGCAAACATTTATTTAGCATAGCGTTTAAGATTTTCCATGTTATTGCATGTAGGCACTGGTTCTTTTTTTCTACTGCTATATAATATTTCAATATATGAATACAACACAGTGTATTTTTTTCTCCTATTCTTGGAACATTCAGATAGTTTCCAGTTTTTTTTTTAAATGTTGTGACCAGTTCTGTCACTAACAGTCTCAAACACGTCTCTTTAAGAGACATGAATTACATATATATGGAATTATATATATATGGAATAGTTGAATCAATGAGTATATGGACATTCTGCTTTAAAGGACATTAACAAATATATATTCCAAAGCAATGGTACCATATTATACTCTCACTACCTGAGAGGTCCTGTTTCTTCATACCAAACATTACCAGTGTTTGGCAATGTCAGATTTCTTTAATTTTTGCCAAGTTAGTGGGACTAAAATACCATGTCATTATGATTCTAATTTACATTTTCCCTATGATTAAATGAAGCTAAACTTGTTTTCATGTTTTTAGATTGTCTACCACCTGGCTCCTAATAATTTTAGGCAATTCCTTTTGTTGCACTGTAGTGTATACCAAAATACTCAGCAGCCCAAACTCTTCTTTTAGAGGATAGAAAATACATCAGGAAATACTGGGTCACTGTACTACCCACTGCTGGAACAAAATACCTGATAAATACAATTGAGAGGAAAAAGGGCTGTATTTTGGCTCATGGTTTGGAAATTTCTGTCGATTGTTGGTTGGCTCCAAGGCAGAAACATCTGTAGCAGAGGGTATGGTGGACAAAAGCTGCTCAACTTATGGCATCCAGGAAGCAGAGAGTAGGGGAAGAGCCAGAAAAGAAAGGACCAGATATGGTCCTCTGGGTCACACCTCTGTGACC
>RJWT010037514.1:0-13050 GCA_004365215.1 Cuniculus paca | reverse complement strand
CCATTTAAGCAATAATTAGTAAATATGTGACAATTACCTTGCAGGTACTCTTGGGAATACAAAACTGAGGAGGACACAATCTTTGTTCTTATGCGGTTCTAGTCAATCGATTAGATATTTTAATGTTTTTTCTCAAATATTTCTGTGATTAGTATTGATCTTATTAAGGTCTTGCTCATCTTTGCTTTAGATGTCATAATAAGTATCTTTTCTTTTGTTAGACATTCTATGATAGTTTTCTGCATTGGTAGTATGTTGTAAGATGTAAGCATCATGCATATGTAACAGGTGCTATTAGTAGGGAAAAAAGTAAATATAGAAAACATTATGTTACTAGATTTAGGAAAAGAAATGATTATGGAGAAGATATTGAAAATAAATTTGAAGACGTTAAAATTTGCCAAAAAATTCAGAAAACCCCAACTGTGATACAAATAGATGCATAAGTAGGCATAGAGATGTCCCAGTAAGAATAGCCATCTCAAAAGAACTATTATCAGATAGCTTGTACTACTAGTGCCTTTGGTCTCAGTTGCAGTGTTTAAACTGAAGACACACTCTTTCAAGACAGCCCAAACCAGTCACATGGCAGGGTCACATTACTAGGAACTAGTCAGTTTTACCCACCATAAAACTTTGCTTCAGGTTATAATTGTCATAAAGCTTCCTGTAAAACTGGCAGACTTTTTTTTCACAGATGCACTGTAGTCCTGAGTACTGCCTGTCCAATTCTTTTTTTTTCTTCTTTCTTTCCTCAAGTGCCAGACTGGACTCATGATCTAAAATTTTTTCAATACTATCCTCTTTCATTCTCCTTCATCTTTCACAGAGAGTACTCCCAAAAAGTCTTTTAGTCACATGTTTTACTTGTGTTTCCTAGAAGATGCAGTAACAGTGTATTTAGATAAAGAACCAAAAAGATTAATAATATATCAAATATTTCTAGTTGTAGAAATCATCTACCTAAACAATTTCAGAACGTTGAGTTCAGTGAAAATTCATAGAAAATACTAAAAAATAATTGAACATAATATTCGTTTGAAAAATTTGGTCTGTTCAAAACCTTTTCTGAAACAGATCATTTGGAAAGAAAAGAAAATACAAAATTAATCTCATTCCTGTGCTGAAGGAGAGCATTGCCTAGTGGCAAAGGAAGTATGAGAGTTGAGAGATTCTGTTTATATAGACTTTTTAACTAACACAGAGAAATCTCATTTAAATCTAAATGGTGGACCCCCAAATCATACCACACAGGGAAGGGAACTTTATTATTTATATTCAGATCTCTCCACCTGAATTAATCTCATTTTGAAAATAAAGGAAATTATTGATATTTGTCTTTTTCAACATTAATCATAACAATATGCCAGAATAAGAGTGAATAGGTTGAAATTTCAGGACTTTAGAGTACCACCAAGATTAAAATTCTGCCCAAAGACAATCTTCTTAGACAATTTTTACTTTTAGCATTGGCACAAATTTAGTGGATTGGAATTCTTACTAAACCTTCAGAATATTATTTAATTAAATTAAGATGAAGCATTGAGATTTAAACCAAAATACTATGATTAATCAATTCATTGAACATTATAACTTACAGTGAATGTTTTAATGTATCAGAGATTTCTGGTGAATACATTAAGATTGTATGAACTTCTAAATAAAACTATATACGTTCTTAGAATATTACTGTTATGGTTATAATAGAAAGCCAAAAATAATTTCTAGAGAACAACTCTAAGAAACAGATGTAACGCCGGATGCATTTCTCATAAATTACTCACAGTCCATTATGCACTGATATACCTTTGAACACTATTAAATCAATAAGCAGAAAACTATGGAATGTAAGTACTTGAGGCAATCGTTGACAAATGTCCTTATGTTTTCCTCCACGATGTATTTTTGGTATGGATTAAAGACCCAATTCCTACAAAATCCCTTTTCCTTTGTATGTAGACTGATTACTCTGAAAATTTATATAACTTAGTTGAATTGTCATCTGAAGCTGATGTCCTTCTTTCTATACTTGGTAAAATGATGTGTTTGGTAACAGTATAAACCTACTATATGAGAGCTACATTTCACTAAATATATTAGAGATTTGTGTGTGTATTCCTCTCAATACAGGAAACCATTATATGTAAATTGAGTTACAGGGTCTAGGTTGCTGGGTCTCAAGCCCATATGTCCCAGAGTTGTAGTATTTTGTATTTTTCCTTAGTATATTCTTAAGAATTTGTTACCTTTAGTTAGACTTAGAAAGATGAATCATAAATTACATTTGATATTATAAACAACACTACAATGAAATGATAACCACCTTAGCTACTAAAGAAGTACAAATGAAAACAAAAAATATGATATCACTTTACATCCACTGAGATAGTTGTTATCAAAAAGGCAATAACAATTTCTGAGGAGAGTAGAAAAAAAAGAGACCTTCAAAAACTGCTGTTAGGAAAATAAAATAATGCAGTCATTTTTGAAAACAGTTTAGTAGTCCTTCAAGCGTTCAGTTAATAGTTATTTTGTGACTCAACAATTACACCACTCACTATATAGATAGGGCCTTGCTGATAATTTATTCAATGGAAAGTAATTTGAATGTAAAAAATAAAAGTACATAAATGCATGTACACTTTTCAGGGGAATTGAAAACATATCTATTAAGACATTTTCATATAAATACTTAGAGAAGCATTATTCATAATTGCCAAAAAGTTTTAAAAAGCTCACATATCCAATGATCAGTGAATAGCTAAATTGAATGAGGTCTGTCCATTCCATGAAATACTATTCATGCATAAAAAGGAATTCAAAACCCAATACATGCTATCACATAAATGAATCTTGAAAGCATTATGTTGAAAAAGAATTAAACTCTTTAGATGCATATTGTATTACTCCATTTATATGAAATTTTGCAGGCAGACAAATATATGCAGAAAGAAAACAAATTAATGTTTATTAATGGAACATAATACAAAAAAAATGATAACTACTGTGGGTACAGGTTAACTTTTTCAGTAGGTGACAATATTATAGAACTTGGAAATGGATGTACAATCTGGTGACTAGAATGACAGCTATTACATTTTGCTTTAAAAAATAAATTTTATAATATGTGAATTATATACCAATCTAAAGAAATGATATTTAACTTCTGGAATTGTTGATTTTAAGTTGTTTATTTTCTATGCTAATATATCAAGAACATTAATTTTTCTTATTCCTTAACACCTGCTTTCTTTTCACAAACAATGAAAAAATTTTAGTGGATTCCTATGCTGATTGCCCCTTGGTTGGTGCAACATTTGAATTCTATCAATTTCTCAGGATGTTTTTTTCACAATGTTCCTAGCTAGTCTTACCACAGTTTTTTTTTAACCAATACTGCCAAACTACAACATTCACAACTACCAGCCACACATATATAATTATTTATAACAATTAATTGATAGAATTTAAAGTTGCTTTTTACATAAATTAGCAATCATTTTTAAAATTAGTGTAAGTTTAATATTGTTATTACATTTTACAGGGGAGGAAAGTAGATATCAAAGAGCCTAATAGTGCTTTCAACTGGCAAGGTCACTTTTAATGCACAATTACTCATAACATCTTTTCCCCTTTCAATAAGTTCATGCAAGAGTTACCAATTTAGAAATCGATGTAAAAATTACTTTATAAAAGGAATAATGGAGCCTCATCAGGACAATTGTGTCAAGCACGGCAAGGCTGGCATCTAGGCGTCAGTCATTTAATTTCTCTAGGATAGTCTGATATACCAACAGATACTATTTTAGAGAAACTGGTGGTATGTGACAGGCCACAGAATCTTTCAGAAAGCATATTTTCGAGACAGGGTCTCATTATGTCATCCATCCTGGTCTTACACTCCCTATATAGCCCAGGTTGCTCTCAAACTTGTGATTCTTCTGTCTCTGCCTATCAAGTGCTGAGATTATGGGCCATAGCAGTGGCCTCAGAAAACACATTTTAACCTGTCCTTGTCTTCCAGGATAGAAATTATGTGACAGTATGTTCAATTTAAAAAGCACAAAACATACAATATAGTGTCAGAAAAAGTCTTCCCAGATCATTTGTCTGATCTTGAGGACTTTTATTCTGCTAAGAAGCTTTCTTAGAAATAAGAACATTCTCCTATAACCATACAATTGATTTCTTATCATAGGTAGGGAATGATTGTAATGCTTTAATCTACTTTTGGTACAATCATTACAATATCCACCAGCTCTGACAAAGAAAACATTATCTCATTTGATGTACTTATTAGAAAAAGTAGGAAGTTATGATTTAATTTAATTAGTTTCTTTTTGTTGTTAGAATTAATTGTGTATTTTATCAACTCTAAATGCTATTTTCCACTTCATTTTTGTTTGGTTTTCTGCTTTATAAATATGTCTTGGAACATGAGTGTCTTGTCAGAGTATTTTCTTTCGAGGGCATAATTCTAGGAAACATAAATTAACTTTAAAATGTCTGCTAAAGTCTGAATTACCAGAGCAATAACAAAATGCACTTGTAATAATGCTAATGCAAACAGAAACACCAAAACAACACCCAGGATTTGTAGGCTTATTTATTTATTTATTTATTTATTTTGCGGCACCTGGGATTGAACTCATGCTTGCCAGGAAGGTGCTTATGCCACTGAGCTAAACCCCTAGTCCTTGTCTTTTTGAGACAGGGTATCACTATGCCATTCAGGCTGGCCTTGAGCTTACTTTGTAGCCCAGGCTGGTCTCGAACTCACAACAATCCTCCTGTCTCAGCCTCCCGAGTGCTAGGATTACAGGCGTGAGCCACCATGCCCAATTTAGGCAAATTTATTTTATGTCAATGAGGACTGATGGAGATCATTCTCAAAATATCAATCCCTGATATCTGATGATCTAGTGCCTTTATGTGATGCATAAACAGGAGGTACAAGGGCAAGATGGAACAGCCTGGCAGTTCTTCTGATTAGTTAACAGGGTGAGATTATTGGTTACAGGGCTAGATTAATGATCATCAGTTTCAAAACTAGATTAATGGTCATGGAGCTTGTTATAATCAGACATGGTACATGTTCAGTTACACTCTCATGGATACAGAGGTCAAGAAAGTAATTACAGAGCCATACAGCAGTTACAGTGCTAGGCAGTTTCAAAAAGAGCAAAGTTTTAAAAGCAACAATATCTCTTGTACAGTTTTTCCCCTTCAATAAAAGCTGTCTGGATAGGCTGATAGGGTGAGGTGGTATTTTTTAATTGATCTTCTTGTCATGTTTTCTATAATGTGCAACTCCACAGCATTTCTAAAGAAGCTGAGCTGCCTTTGCCTATATGCTTGTTGATGTGCAAACAAAACACCTCCTACATTCTACATATAGATAAGGAGAGCTTGTTTGTCCAAGTTTTTAATTCACTGTTTTGTTCCTGCAGGACAACCTCCTTCATATTTTGGGGGCTGAAGAATATAAAACAAAACATGTATAGAAACAAATATTTAGACAGTCATAATATGTGACCTTGCCAGCCCAGTAATTTATTTATGTATTTATTTACTTGTTTATTGGTTTTTAAACACAAAGTGCTTTCACTCAGTCCCTTGAGTAAAAGGTATACTGAAACAAAGACAATGAGTTGACTAAATAGTCTTAAAATTAATACAACAAATTTAGTTTTAAAAAAACAGTATAACCACCAGTGTTTTCAATGTTTTCATTCTTTTGTATTTTTATGAATAATGGTTTCTAATTTATGTAGTTTAGAATGTTGAATGATGTTTGGGATATAGTTTATGCAACAAATTTTAATGCAAATTATTGCTACCACTATACTAGGTAAGAAACTAGATGTTTTTGAAAGAAGATCCTTCCCCAAAATGATACAGTTAGCACCGATAATATTTAAATGTCTGGCTTTATGGTTGCATCACTTGCTAGCAGCTTCACTGTCATATAGCTGCTAATAAATCTAATTTTAATCTTTTGGTTTATGACACTGAATGAGAAAGAAAGAAGCTCATTTTATACAGTTAAATAATAACATCGAAAGTCCCGATCTCACTTGGTGTAAACATTGTTTCTTATCAATAAAATATGCATTAAAATGAAATTAATACTCAAATACCACCCTTCTGTGAATTAATAATTTCTGTCCTAAACTGTACCAGACTATTCAGTGCTTACTTATGCCTGTAGATGGTTCTCATTTACAGACCCTTGTGAAACTGTGATTGATTATTTGAATTGACATTGTCAATTCCAAGGTGCATAAATGAGCAAGATATTATGAATATGATGAACCTACTCTGAATTCAGAATTTTATTCAAAGTTCAGAGTGCAGTTAGGCAAAGCCACTGGGAGAAAGGGAAAGGAAGAGAAAGTAAGTAAAAATCATAAGGGAAAAAATTATAAGGGAAGCAAGACTCAAATTGTTCATACTTATATTCAATTTGAAGAGTAGTATTTAGCATCTTGAGAGTATTTCATTGGCTTTGGTATCTCAGTTAATTGTCCTCTGATTCAAGTCAACTGAATATCTACCAAGAGTATGCAATGAGTTATAAATGTCTTTGAGGATGCAAATAAGAATAATATAAACGCACTTTGGGTGTAGTGGAGCATGCCTGTAATCTCAGTGTTCTGTGAGGCTGACGCAGGAAGACTATAAACTAAAGTTCAGCGTAGGCAATTTAGTCACTCAGTGAGATACCCTTTCAATTAAAAAATGTATAAAGGGATTGGGATGTAGTTCATGATGAGGGACCTAAATTCAATTCAGTGTACTGAAAAATAAAAAGAAAGATACGGTCCTAGATCCTATGCTTTGACTCTGGCAGTTTTCTGCATTGCTTTTAATTTCTATGGCCAAAAATAGAAGGCTATATATCAAACAAACATATTTTTGTTCTTGTTTACTTGTGCATTGTCTTTCCTGACTCTTCATAACCTGAGGTATACTGTGTACTCTATACCAAGTATGAATTTCTTGAACGGACAGAAATTTCTTAATGTCCTTACCATATTATTCTATTTTCCAGTCATGTTTCATTATCTTTACTGAGTGTACATCCTTTTAAGATTGTCAAATATTAAATGAGATGTCAGTTCTTTCAGGTGATCTATTCTATGACTGGAGGTTAATGGGCCATCTGCATTTTCCCATGGGTGGCAGTTATATCTACTGTAGGATGTGAATACCTACCAACACCTCTGGACCATAAAATTCCCTCAGTCAGCCACACAAGTGTCTGACTAGTATGTGGTAAAATGACATTTTTTGAATGAATAATTTACTTTAAAAACAACCTTATGAAGTAAGTGATGATATTATTCTCTTCATTTTATAACTGAAGGAACATTAAATAAGCTGCCTTTAACCCAGGATCAGTAGGTAAAAAATGAGAGCTCTCTGGTTAATTCGTCCATTATTTCCACTACAATGCTTCTCTATTTCATGCTGAATTAGAAAAATTATAGATACAGAGGATTCCTTTTTTGACTTGGAATTGTTCATCTCTATGGAAGTCTTTTGTAAAAGGTGAATGATTTATATGATCTGAAGGGAAACCTGAGTATAAGTTAGGAATTTCAAGACTGCAGAGCTGCAGAGCATGTTTTCAGAACCATTAAGTAAGGGAGTCTAGCAAGCAACAAACCTATCACATAAATGGCAAACCATTGTTTCAGAGATAGAACAATAGCATCAGTTATCTTCATCAAGTTCCATTCTTAAAGTATTGTGATAGTTAGGGTAGAATTTTCAACTTGACAAATTTTGGGATTGGTTCCAAAGATTGCTGAAACACATTTCTAGGTGTCTAGATAAGTCATGGGGTTTGTCTTTGAGATATATGTATGTGTCCTTTGCTCCTTTCTCTCTAAAATACTTTTCATGTTCTATTTCCTAGTCACAACAAACTAGCCAGGCCTTCTATGCCAGGCCCTTATGCCATGGTGTCTCTGTCTTAGAGATATTCAATCATGGACTGAAGCTGAAAAAATTCAATATCTCCACCTTTAACGGTTAGATGTTAGGTAATGTGGTTTAGTGATGAGAAATCTTGCTAATAAAGGAAATAGTGTCAGAGCAGTGAGATTGTTGCTGTGAATATTCTTGACCATGTGGTTTAGAAATCTTTGAAACTGATTTTTCTGAAGAATTTTGAAAGGTTTTGATTTGAGCGCTAGAGGAGTCCTAGACTGTTGTAAACAAATTCTGATTGGTAATCAGAGCTCAGAAGACCAGGGGACTGATAAGAATGACAACAAAGGCACTTAAATAAGCAAAAAGTTATGGATATTATTGGGAGTTTGGAGGTTTCAATTAACAGCAAGGACTCAATTGGCAGATGAACTGGAGGTCATGTATGTTATACTTCCGCAAAAATTTGTCAGTATTTTGCTCATGTACTGAGACTGAGATTATCTGAGGTGGACTAATTAATGTGTCAAAGGAAATCTTAAGAGACAGACTAACATTCGTACTGTGGGAAAGATTAACCCTGAAGTTTTAGCAAGATTTATTGTGAGAGTTAGGGGCAAAAGGCAGAGCAAAAGCACTAAAAATCTTAAATTTTATTATAGAAGGAATCATGCATAAATTTAGAGCTAAGTTTTGCCAACTGAAGAGATGAGCACTATTAAAAGCAGATCAAATACTTCATACAGAGACAAAAAGAAATATCCCTTGAGGAAATCTCAAAATCATCAAGATCCCTTCATGTCAAGCTCATCAAAGGTGCAAAAGTATTGATCATTTATTTTAAAAAATTCCTAGAGACATCTGCTCAGGAAATGTCTCCCAGGTAATTGGTTCCCTTGATTAATTTTAACTTGTTCAGCCATGTGGGAACTTACAGAGGTCTCTGCAGTCATGATCCAAGGAGGTCAGTGTACGGTTTTCACTGACAACAAATATTAGCATTATTCATTCACAATGAATTACTGGCATGCACAATGCAAGAGTTTTGAGTTCAGAGTGGCTTCTCCCAGATTTCCAAGGAGACTTGGAAGTCCTTGAAAATCTCAAGAGACTGTCAAATTCCAAATGGACATGTGTATGGAGCCAAGAATGAATGTACAACACTCCTTTCACTAGGTCCACTAGGCCAACCCTAAGAGGAGAGCCCATAACTGTACTTATCTCAGTGGAACTTCTACTGTAGGCCCTTCAACCTCTGGAAAACATTTCTGACTGTTAGCCCCCTATATCTGGTCCTTTCAAAAGGAAGAAGTTAGATGTCTTAGCTCATTTTCCTTAATATCAGTTGGGGATGCTATGTAGGGGATATAAAAACCAGGTTATGAATAGGCCAGAGATAGAATTGGGTGGTCAATGATAAGAATTAAAATTAGAAAACATAGTGAAATTGAAACTTGGAGCCAGAAAGGAGTTTCTTAGGCAACATGAAACACTATTTTTTCTTCTCATTCAAGATTGGATTGCAAACTTCCTTACATTCAGGGCCAAGATTGGAGGAATTTAAAAATAAGCAAAATAATGAATTTTCTTCTAAACTGTGTTTCCTTTAGACTCAGAAAGCTGAGAAACTGCTTTAGAAAGCCTGGGTTCCAATGACTCATTTTAATCAACAGAGCCACCTGTGATCAATGGCCCCTGGACACAAGAGCAATTTTCATGCTCTGCTTATCTACAAAACATCCTGAACCGATGGGGTATACAGCAACACACTTTGGAACTCTGCCAATGAGACCAATTTCTCTTTTTACTTCCAATAAGTACTTCGCTATGTTTAAAAAGTATAATATTAGTTGGTAATATCTCTTTATTTTTACTGGATTCTTTATTTTTTTTTATTTTTAAAGAGAATAGAAGAAAACAAAACAAAACAGAACAAAAACAAACAAACAAAAAAAGAA
This sequence comes from Cuniculus paca, assembly GCA_004365215.1. Classification (NCBI taxonomy): domain Eukaryota; kingdom Metazoa; phylum Chordata; class Mammalia; order Rodentia; family Cuniculidae; genus Cuniculus; species Cuniculus paca. The sequence continues at coordinate 3,154 of RJWT010037514.1, read as the reverse complement.
AGCAGATTTTACTGGATTCTTTATGCTTTTTGGACAAAGTATATTTCTTTCAAACATACCAACTATATTTTTAGGACTAGAAACTGGAATGAACAAAGTTTTTCCTCAACATGTGACTATACATTGGCCAAAGTTGTTTGTACCATAAGGTGAAATGCTCTCCTTTTTAATGTTTTAAAACTGACATTATCAAGGTATAAACCTAAAGTTATTAAGTTATATATAAAATTTTGCTATTTTATCTTAGTTTTCTCCTCTTGATACAAACCACAGCTCTCATTTGGGAATAGTGCTACCCAAAATGGGCAATATGACAAGATCCTAGAGAAGTATAATCAAATCCATCTTTTCCTTGTTTGCGAGAAAGATGTTCATTAATAAATCAATCATGAAGCTATACTTCCTATTTTTAAATTTATTTTACTAGTACAATGTTTGTGGAACATAATGAATACATTCATTGTGGGTAGTTAGTACATGTACATGAAGCATCTTCTTTCCATGTCCTCTCTGCCTTTCTCCATGACCCCGGCATCTTCTAGTCTCCCAAGGAGGAAAAACTGAAAGAGTTCCCTCTAAAATTAGGAATGAGAGAAAGATGTCCACCATTACCACTTCTGTTCAATATAGTGTTCAAAATATTAGCTAGTGTAATCAGGAAAGAGAAAGAAATAAAAGGGATACGCACAGGGAAGGAAGAAATCAAATTGTCACTATTTTCAGAAAACATGATCATCCTCACAGAACAAAAGTTCAATTAAAAACTCATAACAGTAAAAAATCAAATTCAGCAATGTAACAGGGTAAAAAACGAACAAAAATCAGTTGCATTACTGCACACCAATAATGAACCCACCAAGAAAAAAGTTAAGAAACAGTATCATTTACAATAGCATGAAGAAAAATTAACTTAGCAATAAGCTAACTAAGGATGTAAAAAATATTTTAATAAAAAAATAAAACTGTTATACTCAGAAAAAGAAAATGCAAAGAACACACTAGAAAATGAAAAGACTGAATAGTCACAAAAAGCATTGTCAAAATAGTTATTCTTCTAAAACTGATACATATGTATATTGAAGTCCCAATCAAAGTATCAAAGACATTCCTTATAGAAATAAAGAAGAGAATCCTAAAATTCATACAGAACCAGAAGAGACTCAGAATTGCAAAAGCAATCCTGGGAAAATAGAGCAATGACAATGGTGTCACAATCCCTAATTTCAAATTCTATTAGATGGATATGGGGACAAAAGCAATATGACACAGGGACAAAACCAACATGTGGACCAATGAAATAGAATAGAGGATGCAAAAACAATCCCAGATTGTTTAATCAGGTGATATTTGAGAAAGGAAGCAAAAATATATGGTCAAGGGAAAGACAGTCTCTTTAGCAAGTGATGCTGGGAAAACCAACAATGCACAAGCAGAAGATTGAAACTAGACCCAAGTACAAAATTAAAATCAAAATTGATTAATGATCTACATGTTAAAATACACACACACATACACACACACACACACACTCACACACACACACACACACAACCAGAAACACAACCTGCTGGAAGATAAGTAGGTAAATCTCTTGAAATCACACTCATATTCCAGTACTTTTTGAACAGGCCTCAATTGCACGAGAAATAATGAAATTTGCAACTTAACCAAAGGGACTATGTCAAATTAAATATACTAATAGTAAAGAAAAAAAAATCAACATAGTATAGAGACAAACTATAGAACAGCAACAAGATTTTACCCACTAAACCTGACACAGAAAATATACAAAGGACTCAAAAATTTGGAACCCCTTCAAATACAAGCTCCAAGGCAAAAATGAAATACTGAATTGACTAGACACTTCTCAGAAAACAAAAGTACAAATGGCCAATAAACACAAGAAAAAATGTTCAACATTGTGAGTCATTAGTGAAATACAAATTAAAACAGCACTGAGATTCCACTTTACTCCAGAAAGAATGTCAATATTCAAAAAAAAACAAAAAAAAAAAGAAATTTTGGTGAGGCTGTTGGGAAAACAGAAACCATCGTACGTTGTTGGTGGCAATGTATATTAGTATAAGCACCATGAATATCAGTATGGATTTTATATATATATATATATATATACACACATATATATTCATGTTTGTAAAATTAAAATTCATAATAGCTAAATTGTGGAATCAGTTTACATGTCCATTTATCAACAGTTGAATAGATAAAGAAAATATGATATTTCTACATAATGCAGTACTACTATGCTATAAAGAAAGGTAAATCTGAGACATAAGTAGTAAAATGGATACACTTCTAATCCATAATGTTAAGTGAAATAAATCAGATATGTAAGCTTAAAAATCAGATGATTTTTTTGTATAAGAGAAACCCAAAGTAAAAAAAATCAATCAAAGAGCAAAATTAAAGATAGATATTCTACCTATTTTCTCAGATATTTTTCCTAATATTTCATGTCTCAAAGTGATATCATGTTTGGATTCTACAGTTTAGTAAAAAAAATTTAAATGAGAGAATTTAGGTCATGGATATCTCCTTTTGGTTTAATTTAAAATGTGCAAGAATGTGTGGTCTATGGAGCTAAGATCTAGGCATATCTTGAATGCAAGGGGCAAAAATGGGGATGAAAATGTGTAGGCATATTTCTAGTCAATCTGAAAATATATGAAACTGAATTTTCAATGACAAATCAGTAACCAAAATCAGTGTTTGGTCAACAGGTAGATTTCACTAAAGAAAATCAGAGCTTAATATCCTTTAACTGAGAAAACCTAGTTTTCAGTTAATACCAAAATTGGTAAGTGTAGAATTTAGACTCAGTCATCTCAACTTAGGAAATAATAAGACCACTGTATCATAATGGATTGGAATATCGACTGTGGAGAAAGATTACTAGTTCTATCATTAATTTATTGTTCACACTTTAAGAAAATTCCTTAGCCTCCCTATATACTTGTTTCATAAGATCTACCAAGATTACTATGATCTGGAGATAGGAATTATACTGCCCAAGAGTGTTATATGAGGATTAAATTAGGTTATATGTGTTACGTCATTAGCATGTGAGGCTTATTCTATAAATGTTAACTATCCCTGTGACCATCATTACTCTGAAGCTTAAAAAACCTGGAAC
>RJWT010037513.1:0-13053 GCA_004365215.1 Cuniculus paca | reverse complement strand
TATCAAGAATTAAAAAATACAAATCAAGAAGTTTTCAATATCTTTTCCTGAAGAGGAAATACTTGAAACAGCATATTGCTTTGCAAATTTCAAGGACACGGAGAGAATGTAACTTCTTGTTCTAAATCAAAGTATGTATTCACCTGATGATATTAAGAGGACAATTAGCAGTTTAGAAACTATTAAAACATACATGTGCTTTCATTAATTTCCTTACTTGAAATGTTTCTTCTTTGGATATTATAGTAATATCTCTGACAGTTCCTTTGTAGCCACTTTTTTTTTAATGGTACTGAGGATTTAACCCAGGGCCTTCACACTGATAGCTACATCCCCAGCTTATTTTTACTTTTTATTTTATGCTTCGAGACAGAGACTGGTTAAATCACTAATTGGCCCAGGTTAGGCTTGAACTTGCAATCCTGCATCAGCCTCCCAGAGTGCTGGGATTACATGTATGTGCCGTGCATGACTTACAACCTTCTTTACTCTCCTTTTCTCTTTGCTACTCATCCTTCTCTATTTCTAATTCACTTTTTTCTTTTGGCTGTTCCTGACATTAAAAACAGATTTCAATATCTCTTTCGTCTTACAACTTCATGTATTGCAATGTATAATGGAAGGGAAGAAGAAAAGGAGGGAGAGGAGGAAAGAGTGAAGGACAAAGGAAGAAAAAGAAGGAAGGAAGGAAGGATAGAAGGAAAGAAGGAAGGAAGAAAAATTTTTATTATCTACCTATATTTGTCATGAGTTCTCATTGATCTTTATATTTGGATCTGTGAGGCTAGAAACTGCACTTTCTGGAAAAAAGAGGAAATTATAAGCTGTTCCCTGGGCCTGCCTTAGCAATTCGTATTTACTATCTATTGATGCACTTACAATTGGTCTGAAAGTTAAAAAGTTCCTCAAAAACCAGAAATAGAACTACAATATTCAGTGAATCCGGGGACCGTTTAGAGATGATGCCTACTTTAACCTCAGATTAGCCACGTGCAGTTACCTCCACCTCCACCTGTCTGTATTGAGTTACAATTAACAAATTAAAATTGTAGGCCTGGGGTGTGGTTTAGTAATAGAAACCTTGCCTAGCAAAAATAAAGCCCTGGATCTTGGTGAATTAAAAAAAAAAAAAAAGAAGTCTTTCAAAATTAATTACTATTTTCAAAGAAATAGAATTCCCTTATGTTAGCTCAAAATTCTGAGCTTTTAACCTCACTAAAACTCTTGTAACAAATCCCAACAGAGTAAAGAGGACTCATCTTTTCTTTGTGCAGGAACCTGGGCTTGGACCATGATTCTCCACCAGGCAAATCCCATACAGAGCAAGAGGCCTGCTTGGGTAATATACTTTCTGGATATTGTTTTCCCTCTGCTTCAGACTTGAGAAGGAAACAAATACTGTTATTTTTCGTGAGCACCTAATTAATTATTATTCACAGGTTACCTTCAGAGAAGGTATTCTGTGGCCCGGGAGAACTTCGGGGAGTGAGATTGTCAGGAAATAGAACAGATAGCATCGGTGAATCATTTGGCCAAGGTGGAGGTGGACAGGGGACTGGGCCTAGAGCACAGGCCATGGGAGAATTCAGAGTGTAAGGTGAAGAGAGTCCAAAACTGCTCTGAGAGACCACATACTACAGAGAAGGTGAGCGGGGGCTCAGAGTGTCCTTTTTGAAGGACAAGACCTGAATCTGGGTCTGTTTTCTCTCTCAAAACAATAGTTCCTTTTGCAACTATGAACTTCCAAATCATGGGAAAAAATTAAATACTATTCATTCTGTTTTCTCCAATAGCTCTTAGTATGCAAGAGATGTAACGAGATGGAAAAATATTTCTTTATTTTTTTTTACATTCAGGCAGGAGAAGGTGGGGAAAAATTTTTTTCCTTAATCATGAATAGGTTTCTCTTGTTTGTGTAGCTCTGAAAAATCTGTCTTGTCAATGTTTTTACACATACACACACATGCACACACACACACACACACACACACACACACATACACACCCTTTTCATGGGTTCCAGAAGAAATGTCTGGTTCTTGATTCTTGATGTACAAACTTACCACCCCAATTGGTGATTGTGAATTTTACAGACTCTTTTTGTTTTTGCAATCACTGCTGTGGTCTATTTCAATAGGAAAATAACAGAATTTGCATCAATGGGCTGAAAGTTACCTATATTCATTTCCTGGGGAGCTTTAAAAAACTACAGATGCTGGTCTTCAGCATGGAGATTCATTTTGTTCTGAGACAAGGTTCAGACATCAGGAGACTTGAAGTGTCCACAGGTGATTTTAATGTGCAGCAAAGACTGAAAACCATTCATGTAACACTTGTTACATTTCCGTAGAGAAAACTCAGCCACGGACTGATGAAATTAGAATCTCTAGGGATGGGTCCCAGGCAGCTTTCTTTTTTAAATTCTCCGAAGTGATGCTGATGTGCGGCATGGGTTGAGAATCTCTTTATGAAAACAATGCCTCTGAGTCAGTTACACACACGAGAAACATCCGAGGAGCTATGCTTCCAGCTAGCACCCTTGACCTGAATCAAGTTCTGGAGACTCCTGCTTCTGTCTGCTGCTGGCTGTGGAGGATGCGGCGTACGAGAGCAGTGCACTTGATTTGCTTTATCGAATTCACCTCCTATTAAGGATGCTGCAGCCCATCGTACAGTGCTGCTGTGCAGAAGGAAAGAAAATGTGAACCCCTGTAAGATTACGAATAGGAAAATCAGGAGCTGTGAAGGAGACTGGGCCAGAGGGTGCCCTGCATACTGGCTTGTGTGCTGTGATGTGGGGCTTCATAAAGCCTCCTACTTAAAGCTTACATCTGTGAGCAACATCAGTGCCTGAGATAAAGCAAAGTTCACATCTGCACCTGGTAACCCTCAAAAGGTACTTGTTGAATTAATGAATCTAAGGAAAGTCCCATGTGCATATGAACCTCTGGCCTCTGGAATGTTTATGAGTAGCACAAATCTTTGTGGAATTTGTGGAAAAGTTCTTATGAGCAATAATCAGTCTAGGTTGATAGTTCGCAGTTCCGGTGAGTCTTACTCTGAATACTGGGGCTCTGCTGCTAGTGACAAAATAAAAGAATGCAACCTGAGTTTTCACTCTGCAGTCCCTATCAAACCACACATGTAACAAGCAGAAGAAGGAGAAAAAAATTAGCATTCAGGTTGCAATGCACCTCAGCTTGGAAGAAGTCTTGCTGCTGCTTTTCACAGTGTGACCTGCCCTCCACTGTGCCTGGGACACTTGCAGTTTGTCTCACGCAAAAGCAGCCCAGTGTAATCTCAGCAAGCTCCTAAGGGACCTCCAAGGGTCACTTTGGGTGTGCAGAGAACACACGTTCTCTCTTTAGGCAGCAGGACATTTTATTGGAAGCGGTTAGTTACTTCTTGTCCTGAAGCCACGTATTCCAAGCCTTCACCTCCACCCACTAACTTAATGTTAACTTCTTGGCCTAAAAATGCAAGGAACTTCTGTTAAACAAGCTAACGGCTGGAAACATTACAGCTGCAAGCTGAAAGAAATGAGGTGTGTACCCTAGACCACATAAAACAATGAAAGCAATTTACAGACAAAATGTAGAGGGTAACGGGAAACAGTTTTTACGATATCGAAAGCACATGAATGGCCTGCTGCTTTGGGCAAAGCTCTGCAAACCTTGGCATTCCCTCAGCCTCCCTCGGGAGCCTGTCTGGACCGAGGAGGCCCAGGAGCCAGCACCTCCCATTTTTACAATTGGCTTTTCTGATCAGGGCCTATAGAGGATCTAGTGGCCCTGGCAGCCCAGAACTCTCCACTGCTGTCCATTTCAGCCAAACGGGGGGTGGGGCAAAACAAGGGGAAATTTACAGTTGATTTAGTGGACCATGAACTGTGTGTTCCTTTTGGTTAAATTTGCCTTTGCCCTTTTAATGAAGCACTTTGTTGAGCAAGAGCTCCATCTATGGGAGAAATCAATTATGTGGCCTTCTACCCTCAACACCTTGAAGGTTTTACTGTGCACTTGACCACTGGTTCTCAACTTGGGGTGATTTTGAGCCACAGGGAATTGTTGGCGATGCCTGCAGATGTTTTTGGTTGTCATAATTGACGTGTAGGATGCAGCTGCCATCTATCGGGTGGAGGGCACAGGGAAAGAGCTAAGTTTCCTATAATGCACAGGACAATGCTCATATCAAATATTTTCCCTATGCTAAGGACGAGATTGAGAAAAGCAACTTGGGAAGAAAGGAATGGAGCCGGTTATGGTGGTGCACACGTGTAATCCCAGCACTCTAGGATGCCAAGGCAGGAAGATCATGAAGTCGAGCCCAGCCTTGGTAGCTTAGTGAGACCCTCACTCAAACTAAAACGTAAAAACTGGGCTGAAGATGTAAGTTAGTATGAATGCCTTAGGGTCACTCTGTAGTAAGAAGAAGGAGGAGGAGGAGGAGGAGGAGGAGAAATAGAGGAGGAGGAGGAAGAGGAAGAAGAATTAGTAACCCATTTCTTGCAGATGGGTTATGATCCTGCCATTGAAAGAAGAAAAATTATTCAAATCTTTTCATATTTCTCCATTTCTTTAAGCTTTTCAACTCCCCACCTTTTCCTACTGTCCATAGACCTGACAAATTCTTTCACTCTCAGTTGCTAATGATTTCATATATTAATCTGCATTTGGAATATTTGAGAAAGGCAACAAAGGAAAAGAGTATTAATGAAGGCATGAGAAAGAACTTGTAGAGTTTTCAGTACTGCTTCCTAAATGTGACCACTACTTTGGCTTCAAGTATGGTCCTTGCAGTCTTCTGACACACTGGTCCTAGCCTCCTGGCTGTGATATTGAACTGTGTCACCTGCTATTCAAGTCACTGTAGTCGGCATCATCGTTGCCAGAGGGCTTGCGGCATGCCCCAACACTGTCAACAATTTCACTCTTCTTGGAGACTCCACTCAGCACATCCTGTCCAGCAAGCCAGCATCCATGTCATGGGCACCAGTTCACTAAAGGAGACTGTGGGAGGTCATACACTCAAAGTTAGTTTCTGAGGGATTTTGTTTATGTCCACAGACAGACATGTGTATTCCCACATGTATGCGAGAGCAGACATACATCAAATACAGCCAAACCTTTCTGTCCTTTGAAGGCTCCTAATTATGGACTATGAATAAAGCTTTAAGTCTCATGCTTCCAATCTCAAGTGTTCACAGGCTATTCAACCTTACTCCCTGATTGGGAATCTTTGTTCCAGCTACAGAACCTAATGTTGTCCTATTTCAGAGAATACAACTCCAGCCACACTACCTCCAAGGAAAGCAAAAGACAGCCCATCTGCCTGAAATATGACGATCCTCTTTTCACCTATGTACGAATTTGGGTTTCTTCTCTTCTTCCTAATAGCAAAGCATTGGATTAATCTCATTAAATGATACTTACCTGCAGTGTGTTGTGTACAAAGTGTGACCAAAGAATGTAGTGAAGGTTTAAATAAAACTCTAATATATACTTGCAGAGAGAGAGAACAATAAAAGACACATTGTCATAATACCTGTCACAATCCTCCCCCTCACTTTGAACACACATCCCAGTGCTCTTGCCACTTTCTGAAGTTGTTCTGGAATTCCTCTTTCATGTCTTCATGAAACTGATAAAAATATGATAAATTCTGCTTTTCAGTGCCATCCAACAAGCAGAGTGGTGGGCTCAGAGAGCCATGATGTTCTGGCCTCAACTACATTATTCACTGGGTCTGGCGACAAGCAACTGCTGGCTCTTTCCTAAAGCCAAAGTGACCGTGAAAGGTAATCATTTAGATTAATTCAGGACGTGAAGGTAGTCACAACAGCGCAACTAAAGGTATTTATGGAAGAGGAGTTCCAGAATATCTTCAGAAAGCGGCAAGAATGGTGGGAGCAATCAAAAGGGAGCATTTGGAGTGGAATTAATAGTAATGTGTCTTAACTGTAATTTAAAAAATTTTAACAGTCACTTCATTTTTTTTAAATCACATTTTGTATAGCACCAAGCTATGGGGATATAGAAGTGAATAAAAGTCTTTCTCCATGTGATTTCTAAACCAGGATGTTGGACATGTGTCTTAGTTATTTTTCTTTTGCTGAGACAAGATACTCACAAGTTAAGGGAGGGAAGGCTTATTTAGCTTACAGTTTGTAGAGGTTTCAGTCCATAATCAGCTGGCTCCAAGGCAGGGTGACATGGCAGAGGAGCATCTGAGAGAACAGTTCATGGCACTGACAAGGTAGTAAAAGCAACAAGCGGTCTTAACAGTGTTTTTCTGCCCCTTGTATCTCATCCAGGCTACTGAGGGTGGGTAACACTCACACCCTTAATTCTAGTGCCCTTGTTCCTAGCATTGCACCATAAATCAGTTCCAGCATCACACACTCAAGATCTGGCACCTCTGAAAAAGCCCCACCTATGACCACATGAGTCTTTGGTGGGGATATCTAAACACAAACCATACCAACATGAATTCTCTGACCCCAGTCCATCTTTGCAGTGTGATGTAGCACCAAGCCCTGAATGTTGCAGCTAAACCAATATTTTTGAAATTTATCTGCTCATCTATTTCATCATTAATAATAAGAAAAAAGGGAAACCTTAAAACCATCAGGATTTTTCTCAGGTTTTTCTATACAATATCTAAATTTCTACAGTCACAGTACGCAAAGTACATAGACTATTAGAGTACCCTAAAAACTCATAGTAAGTGAGTAATGATTTAATAACTTTCTTCTTCAAGTGCCATCAGCAAGAAATTGTACAGTTTTATGGAAATCCTTGATTTATGGCTACTGAAGATTGCCTCAGCACAGCCAGTTTGCCTCATAATTTGTGGGAAAGAAACAAGATTAAAAAGAAATTTGAAGGGAAAAAATGAACCGAGAAAAATTGACCACAGAGTTCATGCAATATTAACTGTAATTGAAAAGGGTGCATCTCTGCTGAATCCAGGACATTTTAGGAAGCACTCGTGTACCTGACAAAACTAGTGTCCCTTGTACTCTCTGATGCACAATCATTACTCTTGGTTACATGGACCTGATGATTAATGAAGGTTTACATAATACTCTCAGTAATTCTACATATAAAAATATGATAGAGAAATAGGTAGAAAATAGATAGAAAAGTATGATAGAAAATACAACACCTATGAGCATTGTAAACTGTGACAGATGTTGGGTGGCTCTCTTCCCAAGTAGGAGTTGGGGACATTGTTGTAGGAGGGTGAGATAATGGAGGAAAATGAATATTAGTAGCATATAAGTAAAACAAAATAGTGGAATAGTTTAGCATGTTAATCCCAAGGACAGAAGCTTTCCAGCACATTTAAACACTCATTCTGCCACCTAAACATGGTGAAGACAGCTGAGGAGCTAAGACGACTGGGCAGGTCTGCATTTATTTCTAGGAGATCACTTCACAGGGATTCAATCGATATATATTTAGTATAAAAAGAGTTATATACTTGTGTATTAATAATATTTTCTACTAAAGACAATGCATGATTTTGATCTGCTACAGAATAATACACTTTGCTTTGCTGTTTAGAAAAATGTTTTAATAAATATTAATACTGTGTCTAGATAGTGCTTATATTACCAAGAATATGTAATTGCTTTGCTTTTGTTACCCATAAATCAAGGTTAACAGTTAAGCATTTGGGGCAATTGCTTAGATTTCTCATGTTCTATTTGAAAAAGTGAAGTTTATTAAATCATAACCTACTTTTTATGAGTTTATAAAGAACTACAATTTCAGTTGATGGTACCCTATATACTTCAAACACAAAAGGCCAGAATTTCTATGCAGTCGCATTCCAGGAATGTTCAGGTGATTAACTCCTATGAAATGATGGGTTTTACAATTTTTTTAAGTTAGAAAAATCCAGAAGTCATTGAAGCACTCAGACAAAGTTAAGGCATCTATTACTTGCCAGAACTTTCTGGGGTTGGACCTTTCCTGCTGGATCAATTCTTAATAATCCCTAACGTGCCCCTCAGTGTTGCTATCATTGAAAATCTGAAAACTTCCCAAAGCTGACCATTTTATTTGGAAGCAGATTTAACTATTAAAAATAATATTTTTTTACTTTGAGCTCAAATGTTCACCTTCTAACAATTGTAGTTATCAATATTCATCCTAAATTATCTCCTATGGGCAGATTTTTAAAAGTGTGTGTGTGTGTGTGTGTGTGTGTGTGTGTGTGAATGTGCACACACATGAATACTCACTTCCTCAGAGACAATGTATGCAATATCTGAAGGCTGCTAGCCAATATCATGGTCTCTGGTCCCTGGTCCCCTCCTCACCTTGAGACTTCCCAGTGACTACATTTCTTCATATAACTTAGAGTAAAATCTCATTTCTAGCTCATAATGATGATGGATTGGTCTCTGTCTTCTTTGTCCACATGCAATTAAAATGTTATATTCAGAACTGCAGTATTCCAAAAGTCTTCTGATCTAGTAAGCAGGGACGTCATCTAGTCTCTTATTTATATTCTAATTCAATAAAATTTAATTCTGCAGCTGCCATTTTCTGGAAACTTGGTTGTTGGAGGCACAACAATTAATCAGAAGACCCAGCCCTTACCATAGCGAGTGGCTTCAAATGACCACACACCAGACAAAAATCACAACTCACGGTAAGTCAAGGGAACCCAAAACTTTAGGTGTTTTGAACAAAAATAACGGAGGAATCTGATTTAGATTTTGAAGTAAAGGAAGTTTTCTCTAAAGAAGGGATATTGAATCTGAGACCAGAAAAATGAAGATTATCATTGTAACTTTATCAAACAAAATGTTTCGAGATCAGATTAAATTTGAAAGCAGTGTAGTAACATATGGACACGCTTGTGTTGTATAATGACTCATTCCTCAACAAATATTAAGTCCTAATATCGTGAATAAATACCTACAGACATACATAGGTGTGTGTATTTTAAGAATACATGGTATGCTTCCAATGAGACCCCCACTACAGGGATGGGTGTATGATCTAAAGGAATCTCTACTTGTTTCTTTGTTGGTTCAAAACTTACCTTTAGAAAGCAGGGCAGTGAAACGTTGTATTACAAATCAACATTTTGATGGAAGTCAGTCACACTGGATGCTCATTTTCAAAATCTACCTTATTCATTTTGCTGGAAATTTCACTAACATTTCATCTTTTCTTAAATCTTCACACAGTCATTCATATATTGATTTATTCCATGTTTCATCCCAATTCACTAAGAAACAATACACTTTCATGTGAATTAGGGTGGCTCCACTCCAGGCAGAGGAACTGACCAGATGCAAAGAGGAAACTTCATCCGGGATGTCTCAGCTCTTTGTCTGGATGTCAACATTGGGCTGAAGGCCTGTCCACCAGCAGAGAATTGATTGTAATTCAGTCCTTCCTAGGAACACCCTCCCTCTGTCACCCTTGTACTCTGCTCCTGTCTCAAGGAACACAATTGCTTCTCTTCACAACCCTGAAAACATCATGGAACATGATTTGCAGAAAGATTTTTTTTCTGAATAACTGTCTGAGACATTGACTTTGTCTTTGTTCTTGGCCCTTAGAACAAGTCATTTGTCCTCTCAAAGTTTGACTGATTATATATAAAACAAAGATATCAATGAATACCTATTCTCAAAGAATTTCTTTAAAGATTACAGAAAATAATTCACATAAAGCAGTAGCACAATGCCTAGAACTTTGTAAGAATCCAATAAATCACAACGATTATTATTTCTGGGCCCTGGAAGGCAACAGTCTGAGCCAAGAAAGCAGAAAAGCTAAAGTTTCATTTTCGTTTCTTAATACATCTAATATTTCAATCCTCATCTACCAGAGGGGTGGGGGGTTGTCTACCTCTATGCTTAAAATAGAAACTAAAACTAGAGAATATAGCTATTCAGGATAGATTTCACTGCCATACAGTAATATGAGACAATTATACTAAGTGTACTCATTCTATGATCATTGTCTTCTAAAGAGATTTTAGAAAGCTGCTGTCACCATCTTTAGTGTTTTTTAGTCTCGTTGGCACAATTCTTAAAGGTTCCATTTGTCTGGGAATACAACCTTGTTTCCTCTCAATTTTCCTTCTGTGTTAGAGCTGTATTCTCAGAATTTGAGCTTTAAGAGTTGCCCAACTCCCTTGAGATCTCTCTCCATTCAATCCTCACAGCATGCAATTACCTGTTCCCTTAAATATAGATTCCATGTCTGCCAAGGCCTATCTTCCCAAGCTATCAAAAAAGTTTCCAATAATTTCGATATAGTCATTTCCAAATTCCAAAAAAAAAAATTCAATGCAGCCATTTCATTCAGTGACTTTGCTAACTTTATCCTCTACAGCTAAGCCCTCCTTGTTCATCAGAACAGATACCAGAGGGGCACTTCTCTTATTTATTTCTTCTATCTTTGGTGAAATCAGCTTGGAGGAAAGGCTGATTATTTTCTGGCTTCCTGCCTGGCCATGGAATCTCACTCTCTAGGGTGCTCTGTTGCCATTGTGATGCCACCCATCATGGGTCCTTTTAGCCCAAAACAGTTCTTCACTCCTTGAGCTGTGTGTATAATGTATGTCTAAAAGTTGGGTGTAATTCACCCCTCCACAAAGGTTCATGTGCTAGAAACTTAGTCCCCACTGTAACAGCATCGAGAGGTGGGGCCTAGTAGGAGTTAACTGGGTAACAGGGGCACTATTCTCAGAAGAGATTAATGACTGTCTTAAGGGAATGGACCATTCCACATAGCTAATTATTATCTTAAATTCTGACCTGTTCCTCATAGTTTAGCTGAGTTATAATATAAAAATTTCCAAATAAATATATCTAGGACTCAGGTATAATTTTTTTCACTATCACTAAAAGAAAGACTAGAAAAATACATATTAAAGTTCACCATCTGCCAGTGGAATCACTTGTGACTGAACAGCGTCAGGACTAAGCTAGCCATCACATTCCTTGGACATTTAGTTCCCAGTTTACTGACCACACCTGTTGACATTCAAAGTGATACCCAAAGCCTAAAAAGTTCAAGATCAGTCCCAAATTCAATAGAAGTACAATTGTTTCTCCTCTGCTTGCACCATTTCATCCAATGGATAAATTCTTACTGCCAATTCATCCTTGTGCTTCTACACATTTGTTAAATCCTGTTCTTCTAAGTTCTTTTCATTGAACATGATTAATAGCTAGTAAATTATTTAAAGATTAAATTTAACAGATTTCACAGGTGTAATAAGGGAAATGTATTTCTTATCTTAGAAATGTGAGCATTTGCTCTGAAATTACATGGAGTGAGGCCAGCCCTAAGGAAAGCAGCAGAATGGAAGAGAGATCTTCACCAAAAGAATTAAAACACCCAACATTATCTGCTTTTGGCAGATCAATTTTTCCAATAACAAAAATAAAAATATCAAACAACTTACATTCGGACAGTTTTTATTGTGTATCAAGGATCGTAAAAAGCATTTCCCATGTGTTTACATGTTTCCTTTAAAACAACTATGTGAGGTGGTTAAATCTTTTACTTGGCTCCATTTTGCATATGAGAAGTGAACTAAGTTATTTAAACTTTCCCCCACCTAACCCGCCTTTAGTTAATGTCAGGAACAGAAGTTAGACTTGACTCCAACAGGAGTACCAACAATTGACTTGGCTTCCTTTTGACTAACAAAGGCATAGAGTCAGTTGTTTTTCAAAAATTTGTATTCTTTTTTTTTTTTTTTTTTGGTGGCACCAGGGATTGAACTCACGACCTTGCGCTTGCCAGACAGGCACTTAGGCCACTGACCTAAATCCCCAGCCCAAAAATTTGTATTCTTAAAGAGCTTGTAGTCTGTGTTTGATAGACTTTCAGACCTATCGATTTGGTCCCTCGTTTATTACAGTGGACTAGTGCGGCAGTCCAGGCTGGATGCAGCCTTTAAGAGACAGAGTTTCTTTGAATGAATGGTTGTTCCCAGAATGCTTTGTGTTTATGCTGTGCTCATTGGAACCATGCAAATTAAAGTGAAACAGGGAATAAGTCCTTGTCAGATTTGCTTTCTTTCTCTTGTATGGTTATTGATATAACCCTTGAATTACAACAGTTGCTTAAATCAGTAATTTTATTCTTCTCAATTTATGGATTCCTGGGAGAGTTTGGTAGAACATATGAAATGGGCTTTTTTTCCCTAGAAAAATCCCTATAATCACGTTCACAAAGTGATTGAAGTGATTTAACAGTCCTAAAGAAACTTTTCTGTAGATTGTTCCTTTGTATGCAGGAGCACATTAGAACTAAGAGACAGAAACCAAAAAAAAAAAAGCATTCTCCTCTCTCGATCTTTTTAAATTTTCAGAAATAACCCTGGAAAGCCCCAACCCTAGCACCAAGGCCACTATATTGGTCAGTTTTTTGTTGCTGGGACAAAATATCTGCAACTTCCAATTTAAAGGAGGAGAGGTTTATTTGGGATCATGATTTTAGAGTTTTCAGTTCCTGGTCAGATGGCCCCAGAGCAGAAATATCACTGAAACACGCGGCGGGGAAAACTGCTCTGTTCATGGCATCCAGGAAGTGAGAGTAGGAGAAGGGACCAGGGACCAGATACTGTCCTTAAGGTCATGTCCCCCTGATCCTTCCAGCTACAACTGGGAGTGTGCCATACTACTATCCTAGGCATCTCTCACGCCAATCAAGATTAGTCATAGATTTGCCATCATGGTGCCATGGCCACCACACTCAGGGATGCAAGTTCAGCCCCACACAAATGTGACTGGCCGGGGAGACAGGGGACCTGAAGCCTAAACAGTAAGTTCCTGGGTAGATCATGAATCCCAGCCCCGGTCTACACCTGGCAATAAAGGGCTCCTTATTGGTTATACCTGTCAATAAGGGCTCCTGTGTATAAGCCAGGCAATGTCTCACATGACACCAACATCCCACACTATGCAACACCCAGTCTTATGGTTAATACATTGTGTCAACTTGAGAAGTTTAGTAGTTTAACTGAGAGACTCAGCAGGGAGTCAAGGTTCTTTGTAAATATCCT
>RJWT010037511.1:0-13045 GCA_004365215.1 Cuniculus paca | reverse complement strand
TGCACTTCGCATTACTAGAGTAACTGCGGGCTTCGAGGCCTCCGCTGGCCGCCCCTGCACCGGGGGGCAGCCCATCTGCAGTTCCATGACGTTTGCTGGCAGCCGGAGAATGGAGGCCATTTCCTGGCTGCCTCCTGCCACACTCTGTCTCTCCTTTCCCGCAGCGGGCTGCCCTTGCAGCTGAGTCCCTGGACAAGGAAACTCAGCCACGCAGTCGGCCACCTTTCTGAGATGTGTGTGCTGCTGCGTGGGACGTGAGCCGGACACGGCTCCAGCCTGAGGAGGAGCGCAGGCCAAGAGCAGGTTTGGCAGGGGAAGCTGGGCGCTTGGAGTATGGTAACATTTCCAGGAAACAAACGAAATGTGATTCAAAGAAAGTGGGTGTGTTCCTCTGCTCCAGACCCAGAGAGGAAACTGAAGCCAGGGTAGGCGTTGCATCCAAGTCTCGCGGCGGCACGCCAGCCGTTGCCTCGTCGCCCACGGCGGCAGCGTGTCGTGTACGTGCTACTGCGCGTGCGCGGGCAGGCGGTTCTCTCGTTTTGTTTGTTGTGCTTCACACCTGAGACCTTCAGACCTGGACACCAGATTCGAACCTCCCATGTCTGCGCCGGAGGCAGGGACAGGCCCACGGTCTCCTCTAACCGTCTGGCTGCACGTCAGCCTCGGGCAGCCTGGGCTCCCCGGTGCCTGTAAGCCCGACAGCGCCCTGCAGCCAGTGCACCCACCTTGCAGAGTTCTGCTCTCCATGTCGGCCCACTTCCAGGAGCGGAACCGCCCTTCCCCACTGGGAGACCCCACAGGCACCGGAGGCTGGCGGAAGACGAGGCAGGTCTGCATGTGGTGACACTGTTGCTCTGCTCTGGGGTCCAGTGCTGAGACCTGGAGGTGGAACCGTACCGGAGCTCCACTCACAGCCCCGGGCTGTCGTCAAGGCTTCAAACCTTACCTCATCCATTACCCTGATAAGCAGCCAGCATTGTGCTCCTGCCGCTCTGCCCTCTCCCTGTCCAGTCTCTCCCTGTGGCGTGGCTCTGCTGCGTCCGCCCTCTGCACCCCCGCCCTTCTTGACTCAGTCGCAGGCTGCAGCATCTCCCTCCAGCTTTCATGGTCTGGCTCATTCGCCCACTCCAGAGAAGGATGCGGGGGGCAAGGGCCGCTGCTCTCCCGCACAGACAAGAGCAGAATATGATGCAAGGCCAGCTTGCAAGGCCAGGCAGGGAGGGAAAAGCTGTGAGATCGGCCAAGAGGAGGCGAGGGAACAGCACGTGGTGAGGAGCGAAGGCTGCATCTGGAACTCGGGAGGAAAAGGAATTCAAGGGTTTATTTCAACGCATGCAAGGCCAGGGGCACAAAAAGCTGGCACTGGTCTGCAGCAGAGAGCAGAGGCCACTAGTGAGCCACAAAGCACAGCACTGCAATCCCGGCCATCTCTAACCTCACTGTGCCATCAGACTCACTGCCTGTCATTTTGACGGTGACTATGAAGCACACTTTTTCAATCTTAGGCATTGAGCCCAGGACCTCTGTCTGCACTGCGCTACCTCCCCGTCCCTTCATTTAATTTTTCTATTTTGAGACAGAGTCTCACTAAGTCACCAAGTTGCCCAAACTGGCTTAAACTTTCCATCCTTCTGTCTCAGCCTCCCAAGTACTGGAATTATAGGCCTGCACCACCACACCGAATTCAATTACTGCCAATTTAAAAACCATATTTGCATAGTACAGATTCTAGGAAGGAGGCAAAGATAAGGAGAAAAGTTAATTTTCCTCCTATCCATGACCCTCTGAAGAAGGTGCCCTCTTGAGATTTTTTTTTCTCATGAATATGAACTATTTATATAGGTAGGTGAAGATGTATTCCCCTTTTGTCTAATTCGTAAATAAGTATAAATTAGATTAAATACATGGGCTGTTCTCTAATTTTATTTTTTAGCATGTCTTGTGCACCGTTTCACATGAGCACACACATACTGGACTGAACTTCCTTGTTAACCACTGCATAGTGTTCCAGGATCTGGACAATACACACTAGCGGTTCTAAAGTCAGAAAATTATAGAAAGAAACAGGGAGTATAACCTGCCTCGAGATGAGCTGTGCCAAAGACCAGTTGCTGTGTCCACTGCAGCCTGAGAAGAGGAAGCATCCGAGACCAGGAGTCCTGAAAGGGCCTCAGCGAGGCTCGTAGGAGGAAGGCAGAGCGGAGGGGGCACGTCTGAAGGGTGGGTGCTGCCTGCTCGTGAAGAAAGAAAGCCTCCAGGTTCTTCCCAGGGGTAAGGAGGGGAACAGAGCCCAGAGGTGGATGATAGATTTCAGTTCATAACCAGGAAGGATGAGGAGGAGGAGGTCAGGATCCAGGGGGCCTGCTTTTCGGTTGTGATAAAAATGACGTCGTGCAAGAAAACCCAGCCTGGGTTCCATGGACGCAGCAAGCCTGGGTGGGACAGGAGCAGCTCGGCACCAGGACGAGGCTGTGCGGATGTGCCCGGAGCCCTGGACTGGGTCGTGTGGCTGCTCGGGAAAGGTCACCTTCTTCTCCAGATGCCAGGCCCCTGAGCTTTTTGGCTGGCTCAGCCCTTTTCAGTGCTTGACTCTTCCCCGACCTCCAAAGGAAGAGTCCTACAGTAAAGGAGCGAGAGCATGTTTTCCCAGATGCCCTGCACGGACAGGTGACAAATGTTTGTCAGCTACTGCGAGACCCTGGAGAGCTGGCCCTCAGCTGCCCTAGCAGCTGGGGAGCACTCTCCTGGCTGCTGGCACTATTGTGGTGGAGAGGGTGACTCTGGTCCTGCAGGCAGCAGCCAGCCACGTGGTTGTCCCTCGAGACCTTCGCTGGGTCCGTGTGTCTCTGTGCATCCCTCCAGGAAGAGTGGACAGCTGCCGGGACAGCACTTCCAGAGGAGGCAGGAAACAGTTTTGGAAGAATGTGAGTCCAGCACCAGCAGCTCTCCAGGAGACGGACACTGTGGGTGGAGGGAGCGCTTTGTTCCCCGCAGGCTGGAAATGAGCCGCTGCCAACTGCAGGCAGGTTCCTTTGCTGGCCTTCTCAGATGGCGACGTGGGGCGTGTACTCCCTCTGGCGCTGTCTGTGAGCTGGGCCCAGCACCCCACTACGCCCGA
The DNA here is from genome assembly GCA_004365215.1 of Cuniculus paca. Taxonomy (NCBI): domain Eukaryota; kingdom Metazoa; phylum Chordata; class Mammalia; order Rodentia; family Cuniculidae; genus Cuniculus; species Cuniculus paca. The sequence goes on along the minus strand of RJWT010037511.1, from coordinate 9,927 downwards.
CTGTACTGGGGTGTCTACACCCAGGGAACCCAGGAACTCTGCTTCCCCGGGCAGAGTCTGCCTCCACAGGGACTCCAAGGGCGAAGGTCTAGGTTGGTCCTGATTGTGCATTTCCCACTCCCTGGAGACCAGGGGAACTGCACGGCATTGGGGTGCCATAAAAGTACCCAGATTTGGAGCCAGTCATTGGACTCTCCATCCACTGGTTGCCCAGCTCCACCTCATCCACTTCATGAAAGAGGAGACCTTGTGTTTTGCGCCACCCCAGGGGAGAGCAAAGTCCTCACTACGTGGAGAACTTGCGCCAATCGCCACTGAGTGCTGGCCAACCCCTGGCCACTGCCAGCCAGCCTGTCTGAGGCAGCGTCACTTTATTTCATTTGGCATAACTCCTGTTGTTACCGAACAGTGGGAAGCCAGGGATTTGATTTTTAAAATGTCACGTATTTTGGGAGTTTTCAAATGTCACTGGAAAAGAAGACATGTGGGTGGTGTTAGCAGTGAGAGAGGTTCACATTTCACTTGGGAGAGCGCGGCTCCCACTCACCGCTCCACAGCCACGGGGTGCACAGACCCGAGGTGCTGCTGCGCCTGTGCCTCGCCTCCTCTCGTCTGGGCTCGCACCTGCTGTCTGCACGCAGTGTTTAAGTCCCCAGCACACGGAGGGAAGGACGTACGGTCCTCTTCTCCTTATCCTCTCCCTTCCTTGGCAGATTCTCTCGAATAAAAACAAGGTTCCTAACCAACTAGAATATTTAAGACCTTTCCTCTTCAGACACAGGATAGAATATGCTAGCAAAATGCTTTTCTTGTGTACTATCCAATTGATTATTTAGAAGAGAATGAGCTAAATTTGTTCAACTTCCATCCACAATAGAACTACTGTAACCGCACACAAGTCACACAGGTGTCGGAGGCACGGCATTTGGACTGGGACAACCCAAGTTCATGTCGGGGCAACTTGTTATGATCTGTGTGACCTGCTTGAGTCAGGCCCCAGTGGTGAGCCATGTGCAGAGCGAGGAAATTGGGATGAGTGTCTTAGTTACTTTTCTCTTTGCTGAGACAAAATACCTGATGCCCAAAATGAAGAAAGGAAAGGTTTATTTATCTCACAGTATGTGGAAGTTTCAGCCCATACTCAGCAGGCTCCGAGGCAGGGTGGCGTGGCTGAAGGCAACAGTTCAAGGTGGCAGAAGACAGCAAAAGCAACAAGTGCAAAAAGGAGGGAAGCAAACCTCTCCTGGCCCCTTTTATCTTATCCAGACTGCTGGGATTAGGGCGGCACAGTTCAATCAGTGGCCCGATCCCACAACAACCACACTTAATCCCAGCACACACTAATGAATCATTTACAAGCTAGATTTCGCTACCTCTGAAAAAGCTGCCCCCATGACTGCCTGAGACTTTGTGGGGGCACATCCAGACACAACCATAACAATGAGAATGAGCTGAAGACAGAGCAGGGCCACGTGAGCCAGGGAAGGGTGGCGGCGGGGAGGCAGGCGGAGGGAGTCGCGAGGGCAGGGCAGGGCGTTGGGAAGAAGCTGGAAGCTGGACTGTACTCTGAGAAGGGTATTTGAAGCAGGCTGATGGGTCAGGCTTAAGGTTTTGAAAGATGACTATGAATAAACCTCAGGCTGTGAACATAAATTAAAATAGCTAATGTACAATGAGGCTCATAACAGTGCCAGGCACGTGGTAAACTCAGAAATGTTCCCTGCTGCTCATGATTGGCTCTGAGCGAGTATGTATGAGTGTGAGTGTTCTACCACAGAGGATGTGGACCAGTGGAAACCCAACCCCATAACCACCTATTTTCACCTTAAACCTGGACCCAAGCTGCTGGGGACAGGGCAGCACTGTGTTCCAAGCCGCAGAGGAAGCAACATGAAGAAACTGACTTCTGGGTTAGCTATGGTGAGGGAAATGGGAAGGAGGAACACACCTTCCTCCAGTCGAAGTAGCGCAAGTCCATCAACCCTCTCTTGCTTGTCCAGGGTAGCTGGGCGGGCACAGCTGGGGCGCTTTGCAGAAGGGAATGGAACTGGCACCCCCGCATATTTCCTACAGCAACAAAGGACATTCATAGTGAGGGCTGCAAAAATAGTCAACACCTATTCCAATTTGTTTAAATAATTGCGGGCAAATTAGCTAATTCCTGTATGTATTTTTACCCAGGTAACTGTCATACAGGAAGTGAGGCCTTTTATAGACCGTTATCATTTGAGATGACAAGTGCCGGCGAGGAAACAAACGATGGATGCTAGCCGTGTGAACGAAGGGCCCAGGGAGCCACAGTCCAAGACAGAGCTGGAGGGGACCAGGGCTGGCTCCCAAAGCCATTGGGGTCCCGCAGAACTGCCCAGGTTCTGTAACAGAAGTCCCCTTGCAGCAGTGTTGTTATGGCTCTGTGTGTGTGACAGAGAGATTAAATACGTGCTCATGTTACCCCTTTATTTAACTGTATATCATTAACCCATGGGGCTGAGCATTTTTTCCTGCTCTCTTTTGTTATCTATGAAGTTTGGAGTTAAAGAGCCTCCAATGTGTCATTAAGAAAACATAGCTGGATCAGCTGCAGCAAGAAAGGTATGTGTTCCTATCTCAGACACATAGCAGTAGGGGACAGGCGACATCGCTCATGAGATGAACACTGACCCCCTGTATGGCTCGAGTTTCTGTGAAACCTCTTTTCTGCAGATGTCCCCAACCAGTTACTTAAACATTCGTTGAAAGTCTTGGATGCATGGGTGCCAGACAAGAAGTGTATCTTTGGCATGTTTAGATTCTTTTAGAAGCACTAGCAACTTGCTTCCTCTCCTCGAGAAAGGGGCTTCCTTCTGATCTGGCAAACACCATGCTTCAGATATTAAATGCTTCCAGTTAAATCATGCTCTTGTGCTCCCCAAACTTCCAAAGACAGAACACGCCTTACTAGTTTGAGTTAAATACATCGTCCTTACAGTCTCTTCTTTTAAATTGTTAAAATTTATTTTTATTAGTACATGTTGGCAGTGCAGAATGATCATTTTTATCATGAAGAGTTGGTACACGTACATAACAAAACATAATTCTTTATCGTCCTCTACCTCTCCATCCCTCCCTAGACCTTCCATCTCCTGGTCACCTTCATATTTGCAAAAACTCTACTTTCATTTCTCTTTCGATTCTTTTTTGAATCCTGCTCCCCCCCCTTCCTCTTCCCTTCCTCTCTTGTTCCCTTTCTCATTTGAAAAAGATATCCCTAATTTTTATTTGTCTATCTTGTTTTGCTTTTTATTTATATTATGTTCCTCATACAAGAGAAACCATGTGATATTTAAACTTGTGGGTCTGCTTTACTAACACTATGGTCTTAAGGTACGTCCACTTACTGACGAATGCCTCAAGTTTATCCTTTTGCCGACTAGTACTGCACTGCATATAAAACCCACCCTTTCTTTATCCGTTCATTTGTTGATGGACACACAGGCCATTTCCAAGATTAGATATTATGAGTTGTGCTGCTATAACCATGGGTATGCGTGCATCACTGTAATAGGATGAGTTTAGCTCCTTCAGGAAAATACCTAGAAGGGGAACAGCTGAGGCAAATGGAATTTCTAGTTTCAGTTTTGGGGGGACTCTCCATACTGATTACCATAGCGTTGCACTAGTTTACATTCCAGTCAACAATGTAGAAGGGCTCCTTTTCCTACAGCCTCACCAGCATTTGTTATTGTTTGATTTCTTGATGACAACCATTTTTTCTGGAGTAAGCTAGAATCTCAGTATTGTTTTAATTTGCATTTCTCTAATGGCCAGTGCCTGTTTTCCCACTGTGCAGGATGTCTCTTCACTCCGTTGGTTGTTTCTGTCTCTGTGCAGAAGCCTTTACAATTTGATGCGATCCATTTGTTAATTCTTGGTCCTGTTTCTTGTGCCACTGGGGTTCTATTCAGAGAGTTCTTAGCTATGCCTATGGCCTCAAAAGTCGCAGCTATTTTACCTTTCAGCAGATAGTTTCTGTTTTGTGAGATATTTGATCCATTCTGATTTTTAGTATGTCATGAGAGATATGGGTCTAGACTCAGTCTTCTGTACGTGGATTTCCAGTTTTCCCAGCACCGCTTATTAAAGAGGTGAGCTTTCCTCCAGTGTACTTTTGGCCCCTTTGTGAAAGATCAGAAGGCTGAAGGTGCCTGGGTTGTTTCTGTGTTCTCTCTTCTGTTCTGTCGACCCAAATGTCTGTTTTTGTGCCAGTACTGTACTGTTTTTATCATTGTAGCTTTTCTTACTTGGTAGTTTTTTTTTTAATTACTGCTTCAATTTCATTCCTGTTATTAGACTATTCCGAATTTTTAAGCCTTCTTGGTTCAGTTTTTGGTAATTTATATGTGTGTAGGAATTTATCCATTTCTTCTGGGTTCTTCAATGTTTTGGCATACATGTTTATGAAGTAGTTGCTTATAATCTTCAGGTTTTGGGCAGTATTTGTTATAGTTTCATCTTTGTAATTTCTATTTGCATTGACTTATGTATTTTCTTTCCTTTTTTGGGTAAGATTGGCTAAGGGTTTATCTATTTTATTTATTCTTTTAAAGAACCAGCTCTTAGATTCATTGATTTTTTTTTTGTCTACATTTCATTGATTTCTTCTAAGCTCTTCATAATTTTCTTTCTTTTGCTATTTTCACTCCTGTGCTTGGATTTGGATTGTTCTTGTTTTTCGAAGACCTTAAGGTGCATAATTAGGCTATTTGTTTGGGCTCACGTTGATTTTGTGATGTGGGCATTCACATCTACAAACTTCTCTCTTAGGTACAGTTTCACTGTGTCCCATAAGTTCTGGTGGGTTGCACTGGCATTATTATTTAATTCTAGGAACTGTCTTATTTCTTCCCTAATATGTTTTGTTACCCATTGATTACTCAAAACTGTGATGTTTAATTTCTATGTGTGTGCATAATTTCTGTGGTTTCTTTTGCCATTGATCTAATTTCATTACACTATCACCCAACAATATACATTGTAAAATTTTGATTCTTTTGCATTTACTTGGGCATACTTAGCAATCATGTAGTCTACTTTGGCAAAACCTTCCTTGTGCTGCTGAGAAGAACGAGCATTCTGTTATTGGGTGGAGCATTGTGTGTATGTAGCTATTAAGTCCATTTGTTCAATGGTTTGATGCAACTCCGAAATGTCTGTGTTGATTTTCTCATCTAGTTGATCTATCTATCTGTGATAGTGGGGTATCAGGGTCCACACTGTAACTGTATTGGTGTTCTTCTGGTCTTTGATGTCCACTAGTATTTGTTTAATGAAATTGGGTGCACCATTGTCTGGTGCATTTATGTTTCTAATTGTTTCTTCCTGTTGAATAGTGCACTTAACCACCATGTAGTGCCTTTCTTTTCCTCTTCTCATCAGTTTTGGCTTAAGGTCCACTTTGAAAATTGGGTAGCTACTCCTGCATGTTTTCAGGTTCCTGTTGTGTGGAATGTTGTTTTCCATACTTTGGCTTCCAGTCTATAAATTAATTTTTGGTTTAAATGTGCTTCTGGTATGTAGCATAGTGTGACCTTCATTTATTGATCCATTCCACCAATCTATATCTCTTGATTGCTGAATTGAGACCATTCACATTAATGGTTATACCTTGTAGGTATCGGCTTGCTCCTGTCACTGAACTATTTTTCCGCTGTTACTTTCCTTTCTTTTCCTTCTACTTAATTCCTTGCTGTATCTGCTGTATTGATTTTATTGGGCACTTTGGTATTGTTAGCTTTATTGTCTCTTTCTAGGAACAATATTCTAAATTCCTTAAGAATTTTTGGAAGTGCTGGTTTGGCGATTATGAATTTCTTTAGGAGCTTTTTATTGTAGAAATATGTTACTTCTTCATCAATTTTGAGAGATAATTTTGCAACATTTATCAGTCCGGGTTGGAAGCTTCATTTCATTTTTTGAGTTTAAAATACTTTATCCTGAGCTCTCCTGGCTTTTATGATTTGTGCTAATAAGTGCTGTTATTCAAATGGGTTTTCCTTTATAAGTGATCTTTACATTTCTCTAACAGCTTTTAACATTCTGTTCTTGTGTAGGATTTCTGATATTTTGATTATGACATGGTGTGGAGAAGTTCTTTTGTGGTCATGGCTTTTTGGGTTCTACATACTTGCTTACATGTATGCTAAGTTCCTTTTCCATGTTTGGAAATTTTTCTGCTATTGTTTCTACAAATAGATTTTTTAAATGCTCTTAGTGCTGTCATCTGACTTTTCACTATTTCCAATTAATGTGAGTCTTCTTTGCATTATCTAGCAGGTTTGGGTCCATTTTTCATGTTCTTTTATTGTTTTTAAGGAGTCTCTTGTTAACTGATCACCAACCACAGGCCTGTCTTCTAGATGTGACAATCTGTCCTCACACTCGTTGCTTCTGCCATCAGTACTTTCAATAGAAGTTTTAATCTCTTGTCTTTCTGTTTAGTATCATTTTAGGGCTTTTAATTCATTTCTATGCTGGACATTAATGTTTTGCTTCTCTTTCTTTAGCTCTACTAGCTTTTAATTAATGTCCTCTGTAGACTCACTGATCATTCGTTTCACTGGGATCATTATCTGCTCAGTTGTACCTTCTTTGAGCTCACCAAGCACCTTATTGATATTTCGTTACCTCTATTGTCCTTTCAGGTGTTTCAGCTGTGTGGCTTTTGATTTCCACCTCCCTAAGGTCCTCTGGGTTGGTCTCGGGGGAATTCGGAGATTTTTGGAAGCATTTTGTTGCCTTGTCTTCTCGTGTTTCTATTTGCTTGTTTTCTGTGCTGTTTTGTGGGTTGGTTACAGTGGATAGCTTTGTTGTTATCATTGAGGCCTTGTTAATGTCTGCATTTCAGAGCTATCCTCTGGACGTGGCTATTAGTCTGTGTCCCAGGATCCAACCAGTCAGTTTATTTGGGAGAGGAGGATGCAACTTATTTGGCTCAGCATTCAGGTACTTGTGAATGGATGGCAGTATTGTTTATGACCCCCCCCAGGCAGTCCAGCTATTGGCATTTGGAGAAATCAAATTGATAGCAACAATGATGTCACCTTGGTATAGTAATAAAATCGGCAATGATAGTGTTAAATACACACCAGATGATATTGATGAGCCTTAAGAACCAACAATGTACCACACTTAATCATAGAGATCTATGATTATAGTATAGACACTAAGACAAACCAGATATTAATCTACAGTAAGTATTTTCAATGGGACAACTTTAACTCCACTAACAGCAGAACAATGGGACGACTTTACCTCCAGTAACAATGGAACAGTTTTCAACAGCCATGATATATAGCTGACCTACTATCCGTAGGTTTCATAACACTTAATGGTGAAGGAATAGGAGCATGAAAAAAGTAAAATTTGAAAATTTAAGCAACAGAAGATAAGAAGAAGGTGATAAAAGTGAAACAAAGGATTCTATTAAGGAATAAAAGAAATTAAAATATCAGATAAAAGTCACAGAAAAATCCAAGAAGAAAAATGAACAAAAGACAGTAAACAAAAGAAAAAATAACAAAGGACCAAATTAAAAGAGAATAAGAAATGAAAAGAAAGAGAAAAAAGGAGGAATAAAGCAAACATATAAGCATAATACTACTTTTAAAAATGGAAAGAGAAAATAGGAAATAAAACTCCGTGCACCACAAAATATGGAAAAATATGGCTCAGAAATTTCCTGTGTTTCCAAATGAATGGTTGCCTCCCAGGACCTGCAGTCTTTGGAATCCAGGGGGTCATCATCCTCTCTGCCCTTCTTTGTAGCCTATGGGTTTGTGAGAGGACCCCTCTTTGATCAAGAGGGCCCTTGTCTGTCCCCACTGATCACAGCAGCTGTCCAAGCCAAGACGGGGCTATGCTAGAATTGGTACCTGAGGAAGCAGTCAGAGCAGTGGTCTCCAGATGTGGGCAGTGGAAGATGAGCTCAGGCACCCCACCGGAGCCAGTACTAGCACCTTCAGGTCCAGCCTCCTCCGAGAGCCACATCTGCTGGACCTGGCCTCCCACCATGGAGTGCAAGCCCCATGTCCTTCCTGGCCCAACCTTGAACTTCCTGTGGCTCTCGGGGGTCTGTGTTAGCCCTCACCCTGTCCCAGTGTCTGGCGGCTGTCTCTCGCTGTGGAGGGGTCCATGTCAGTCCCAGCTGAGCTGTTCTGTAGCTGGTTTGTGGCTTGGTCCTACACAATCAAACCCTCCCCAAAATGGCAGTTGGTTAACTCTGTGGCAACGTGGCAGGCAACACTGAGTTTCTTCTCCAGCTCTCTCCTCGTGGAGAGGTTGCTCAGAGGCAAAACCCGAGCTGTGCTTGTAGTGCACAGGGAGCTCTTCCTGGGGCTAGTGCTGCTGGCTCATCTGTCCCTTCTCCCTGGGGGCTGACTCTTCCAGGCTTCTCTCCTCTGGGGACTTGGCCTCGCCCTCCTTGGCTCGGTTATTTGTTGGCTGCCTCTGGGGGAGCAAAGGTGCAGAGCTGGCCGGGGCTTGGTGGCTTGACCCCTGCCGGGGTCCTCCTTGTTCCTCCTCATGGCGTGCAATGCGGGTTTTGAATTCTAAGTCCTTTCCCATCCTAATTCCATTTCTTAGATCTGCAAAAAGGGAAAAAGGAAAGGAAAACTGAGGGAGGAAAGGAGGAAAGAAAAAGAGAAGAATGAAAGGAAGGAAAGGGGAAGGGGGGACGGGTAGGGAGGGGAGAGACGAAACTCAGGTGAGGAATGCGTGGAAAGGAAGGATAAACTGGGGGCACAGCACACACGGTAGGAACTCTGTAGAGACTCACACATCCGTCTCGCGTGGCCCATGGTCCCTTAAGAGCTAGGTGACGCTGGCTCAGTGTTCCACCCATGACCTGTGGGCCGCACCGGTGGCACAGCCCATGGTCGCTCTTGCTGCAGAGATTCTCCTCGGGGGAGCTGGTTCGTTTTCTGAGCTTGCTGCTCTTACCCTGCACAGCATTAAGAAAGCCCCCGTACTCAGCAGCTGCGGTGAACTGTGCCGCTTTCCCTCTTTGCATCTGGACCCAGCCTCTGTTCCCATCACAACAGAGACAGTTCTCACCCTTCAGTGTGGGCCATGCTTGTGACTGCTCAGCCAACAGAGGGTAGAGAAGCCACAGTGTGACTGTGAGCTCAGGCTGAGGGGACCAGAAGCACTGCTGCACTCTTGCTGCCCGGGCCTTGCCAGCGGCCTGTAAAGGGACAAGCCTGGCCTGGTCCCCAGAGAAGAGAGCCCCGAGCAGCAGGATGGGCAGGCTCACCTCGGCCACCCCAGACAGTGGCTCTGGTGCCCAGTAGCTGACCACACGTGCAAATGGTGAAGCTGGCAGACTCTAAGGCCTGGCCTTGGAATCACAGGTCTTATGCAGCTGAGGGAGATGAATCCTGCGTGCAGCCTTAACTGGAACAACAGAAGTATTAGACAGTCGTTCCTAATCACTCCTGCACACCCATGCCCAGTGTCTGGAGAGAAGCCACTGCTCCTTTTCCTGAAGTCCTTGTGTCTTTGAACAGTGTAACCCAGCCTTCTCCAAATCCTGCTCCCAATTCAAATCAGGACTTGTACTTCTTAAATTTAGTTTTTGCATCAGTGGAGGTGGGAAGCAGGGCTTTCACCTGAACTACATCCTCAACTCTGTGTCATAGTTTTTATTTCCAGATATGGTCTCTCTAAGTCATTGAGGAACCAGGGTTAGACTCGAACTCACAGCCCTCTGCCTCAGCCTCTCTGAGGGCTGAGATGATGAACATGCACTACCATGCCAGCTCGTATTTCCCTTTTCAAACAACACTATGAAATATTAGTGTCAGCTCAGACTCAGACCTGAGTCTACAGCCAGCGTGAGTTAGCACTGTGCAGTGTAGCCCAGGCCACGTTACACCTGTGTTAGCAGAATCG